>BQNB010024248.1:0-60931 GCA_026074375.1 Tanacetum coccineum
AGTCATACAACCTAGCTCTCCTTACTTGATAGGGGGTCGGATAGAGGGTCTAGTAAACTAGCTGAGTCATTCGAGAGGCCGGTAAAACGGGTCTAAGACTGAAATTTAAGAAAAATTAAACCTATACTAAATTTTATATTTTTCCTAGACACTAAATGACAAAAGAAAATTTTATAAAAAAGAAAAATATTTTTTTATTAATTTTTGGATTTTTTATGAATTTTTAAAGATTAAATATTAATTAAAACTAAGTAAATAGAAAAAGACAAAAAATAAAAGTTATAAAAATTCTGAAAAAATAAAATTAAATAAAGAAAAAGTTAACAATTCTAAAAATATAAAAATGCCCAAAAGTTACTGTTTAAAATTAAAGTAATTAAACTAATTAAAATTAAACCTAATTTATATTAATTAAATTAAATAAACTAACAGCAGTTAATTATAGGGACTAACAGGGTAAAGGGACAAGGACTAACGAAGCTAAGGCATACTAACAGTGGGGACTAACAATTATAACTATAAAAGACAAAATTACACAAACAGTCCCTGAAGTGGACCCCGATTACAAAGCAAGTCCAAACAGCTTATTATCAAAAAGCTATAAAAGCAAAGTTGTTAAGGGGCTCAAGGGGAGTCTTTTTTGTAAAAGCACTTATGCCTTTTACTCACTAAATAAGCTAGAAACTTGAGGTTTTGGACTGACAGAAGCTTAATAAGCTTATGAGCTTATATTTCTTTCTTATTGGGATTTAAGCTACAAAATAAGCTACAACTATGGGAAACAGTTAATAGGGAGAGGGGAGTCCTAAATAAGCTAAGGTTTCTAGAATAAGCCCTAAAATAAGCTGGAAATGAGATAAGCTATGCTGGCAGTTTTAAAAAGAAAACAGAAAAGGCCTACTTTTGAGCTTATATTAAGTTAATCTAATAAGCAATCTAAATTAAATAAGCTGCTAAACCTACTAGAACTACCTACAAGCTATAAGGAAAAACACTAAGAACCTAGGGCTTAGTATTAAATAAGCTAGAAAAGTGGGGCTGAATTATGGTGCTCAGCACCAGGGGAAATGCAACAGTGAGCTTAAGGGCTTTTTAGGCTTATGAAAATAAGCACTCAAGAGCTTTTTACCTAAAACCAACCACAAACAGATTAAAAGGGGTGGTCAATGAGCTTATTTCCAAACTATGAGAGCTTAAGGCCTAATTAAAACTGCTGATAATTAAGCTCTAAGTTCAAGGTTTCAAAAGAAAGTGCATACCACCTTTTGACTTATACTTGGTTATGATGAGCAAGAGGCTCTTGAAATGGGCTAGGTTTATGACTATATATGCACTACTAAGGTGTGCTTAAGCTGTCTACACAGATAAGTGGTGTAGCACACTTTGTGGCTTATAAAACTTTGACAGAAAGCAAAGGACCCTTAAAAACTTATTTTTACACTAAAAATTGTGATTTAAATGGTCTAATAAACCCCACACACTCAGCCAAAGTTGGCTGAGTGTTTGTGACCCATACCAAACCAAATTTGACCCATTTTAAGACTAAACCAAACACCCCCTTAATTTATAAAAAGGTTTTTTTTATCTTTTTTAGTGAAGTATAGGCTTAAAGACTTGATTTCAAGCACACTTTAACAACTTTTATACAATTTTAAACAGGTTTAAACTAGAGATCATCAAACCACATTTAGATTCGACAGATGGAATATCACAAGCACTTTTTAACTTTTATTAAAACTGAAAATATTACAACATAAAACTTTAAAATGAACTGAATTACACTAAATGCTTAAAAGAAAGACTTGAAATTAAAATTAACTAAAAAAATGGCTGTTAAAAAAGGTTGTGTCGTTCGGCTTGCCTCTTTTTTTTTCTTTTATAGACAGCTCAATCGCCTTCTCTTGGTCTTTGGTATGTGTGTGATGTTAGAGCTACAAAGTTCCCAAGGCAATTCCTAGCCTCTCAATACTTTTTGTAACCATTCTCACATTAAAGGGTGTGCGGTTTTTTGTGATATTGTCAACAGGGAAGGGTTATAGGGGTAATGGGGAGGTGGGAAATGAGCTGGGAGATGTACTAGGGGTGGTGGTATTGGCTATAAACCGTGGGAGAGGGGGGTATAAGGTTGGCGGGAAATGGGGAAGGGGTACAGTTATGGTTCGCAGGTTTAAAAGAAAAGAATGGGGAAGAGGCAAAACTGGCCAATCATCTTTTCCCTCTTCTATATCTTTATTCTAAGCCGAAAACAGTTATAATTAAGTTTGGAAAGTGACACGTTTGGCCCTTGTCGTTTTATAACAAAAGAATAAAGAAAGGTTTGGGAAATTGCAAATCCAGCCCTTGCCTTTAAACATAATAAAAGAATTGCCATTTGGCAGTTTTAGTCCCTCTCTTTATTTAGCTCTTTTTCTTTATAAAATACTTTTGAAAATAACACAACAAGTCCCTATGGTTTTGTAAAAAGGTTATTGGGCTTGGGTTTTGTGTTTGGGCTTGTATTGGGCCCACTGGGTTTGGGTTTTGGGCCCAATAAGGTACAGGTTTGGTTATTGGGCTTTTTCAAGCCCAATAAGGTGTAGGAGTGGGTTTTGTGTGTACAATGGCTGAGATTGGCTGTAACTGGGCTAGGATTGGGCCTTCAAAGTCTTCACAGTCTTTGTCAATTGCACACAAATGGGCTGTTGAAATTGATTGAGGGCCCATTTGGTCTTCACAGTCTTCATAATTATACTATTGGGCTTTCCCGGCCCATCAGATGGGTTAAGATTGCATCCAATAGTATTCTTCAGTTCCGGCTCCGGTTTGACTGCTGATTCTTCAGTATTGACTCTGACTTTGGCATTTTTGGACTTTGGCCTTGATTTTGCACAGTCTTTTCCATTCCATGCTCAGTTTTGTCATTTTGGCTTGGTTTTCTGTCTTTTTTGTTGATATCCACTTCCTGCACAATACAAATGCAAAACAAACATATATTTGGCAGTTTTTGTCTGTTTTTGGTCATTTAAGCTCGTTTTTAGAGGTAAAAGATATGTGTAATTAAGCACTTATCAAATCCCCCAAACTAAGGTATTGTGTGTCCTCACGCAATGTTATGAAGTAAACATGTAAGCCCCGTTTTCACCATTTTCTGAATTTACACTAACTACAACTAATATTTTTGGATTTTCTCATTTTTTAACAAGTTTGGCTTTCTTTATTTATTAATACTGGGATCATAGAATGAGAAGCGCCCGTAGAGTGATCTACGAAAGTCTGTACGGATTTAAAATTCATCCGTACTATGATTTTTCACAAGTTCCAAGCTAGTTAATTAAACAGGATCAATTGTTGATATTAAGTTATATGTTAAGCCTTCTTACTTATGACTTGTGAATTTCAACTCCCAACATGGTATACGATTGAATGTGTGTACTCATTTTAATTTAACAATAGGCCAACCTTTAATTCTCATAGTCATAATTCAAGATGATTTCATGACTCAAAAGCACCAACTTATTAAGACTTGTTAATTGATTTCAGAGATTTAAAACTTAAGAACTTTTTGCAATATTTTAAAATCTTAATCATAAGTTCTTTAAAGTTAGGAGCGTTGCTTAGTTTGAACCCTTACCTCGTGGTAAAGTGAGTAGGATATCACAACCAACGTCCGGTGTTCTAGTTTGAAAACCACCCCTTGCTAGGTAGTGGGATATCACATCAACACTTATTCCTAATTGGCTAAGGATTGGTGTCTTAGTTTGAACCCTCATCCTAGACCTTCTTCCAAGTGAGATATCAACGACACCAAATCCTAGAAGTAAAGATGTCTTAGTCTTGAACCCCAACCTCGTTGCTAGGCGGAGTGGGATATTCACGACACACCCTTTTACTTGCTCCATAATATCAATGCATGCTCATTGGCTAATTTTCAATATTCATGCATTTTTGCATTCACATTTCATTCATGCTTCTTTGGCTTTATCTTTTAAATCACTACAAATCTCGCTTTGAAAACTCAAGTGAAAATTTTGAGCTTTTTCTGAAAAACATCGATTGACTTTGTTGAAATTAAAATTTGAGTTAGTATGATTAGGTGGTTTGAAATTCACGGGTGAGAAAAAGCACAAGTTACTCGTATATGTTTTTCAGAAGAATCTTGCTTAGCCACATAAACTTATATTTAACTCTATCCATTTCTCGTTCTTCACCTTATTAAAATTCAAAAGCTTATAGGAATTCGTGAAGCTTGGACTAAAGGAACTAGCCTAGGGCTCAACACGCCCGATCAAGTCAAAAATTATCTTATTCTACCAAATGAAAAAGCAAAACTGCGACAAAAACTTATATACTATTTTGAAAAATTTTCTATTTTTTCATTTTTTGGTAATTTTGTGTCGGTTAAAACGGGTTTACGTGGTAAACAATGATGCAGGCAAACAATCAAATCGAAGATAACCCCCAAATCTAGAACTAAAATCGTCCTCGATGTTTTTGTAAGGGTATTCATTAATCCTTAAGGCACATTATTGAGGTATGCCAAAGATAAAACGTTAGTCGATATGATTAAGGGGGGGGGGATTATTTTTTTCGGGGGGGGGGGGAGGGGGGATCCCATATGAAGACTGCAGGATGTGGAAAACTCTTGATGATGACAAAACTGAGGGTCTTCACAATCCGGGCAATCCTGGACAATAAACAATAACAACAAACAGGAAAACACGGGTAATGGAAAAGATAAGCTATTACAAAAATAACAACATCTATTTATATCCTACAACTTCGGAATAAGCATGGGTTCCTCCCAACGAAGCGCTTGTTTAGGGTCGCGATGCTTGACCCATCACAAGGATTTATTGATCTTTGGGGAAAGTTTGGAGATCTGGAACTACCAAGTGTGGTACGTTCCCTCAAAGTAGTGCTTGACGCGATGACCATTCACTTTGAAATTTTGGCCCGTTGGCTTGAGAATGCTCAAACTGTGCCGTACGGAATATACTCTAGTGATGGTGAAAGGGCCATTCCACACGGATTTTTACGTTTGCTCGAAGAAATTCTTTAATCTGGAATTAAGAGGAGGACTCGATCACCAATGTTGAATACACGGTTTTTGATCTTGGTGTCATGGGCCTCTTTTGTTTTGGCTTGTAGATGAATCAAAGAGTCTATAGGCATGATCACGACTTATTAAGTTATTGAGTTTGAACTTCCGGTGATCACCCGTAATTACAGGATGAAGTTTGCTTGCTTAAGGCCCAATTGGCTTTGTGACAACGCTCGATAGGAAGATGGCATGCCTTTCCTTACACAAGCTTGTAAGGGAGTACACGATGGGTGTTTTGTAAAGCTTGTGCGGAAGGGGCCATAGTGCATTTTTTTATTTTTTAATCTAGTTTGTCAGACCAAGGAGGCACGGTTTTCACTAAGGTCCTTTCAAGGTTTCTTTTCAAGCCACGTTTGATACTTCCACTTGCCACTTTTTGTGGGTGTTAAGTGGTGGTGAGGGTGAGTACTCCATATTTTGCATGACCTTTGCAACTGGTATTACAACAAATGGGTTCCGCGATACTTTATGATTGCACGGGGAGCACCAAATCTGGCGAGAGAGAATTTCAGGAATTTGCAAAATACATCGGGCATCGTTGGTGGGGAGTGCTTATCGCTCACCCATTTTGACTAAAATAGTCGACTGCACGAGAATATTACTGTTCCCTCGTGAAGACGGGAACGGGCCCATTTAAAAACCCCCCCCCCCCCCCCCCCCCCCCCCCCCCCCCCCCCCCCCCCAAAAAAAACTCGATGCCCCACAATGTCAAAGAGAATTTCTCAAACTTGGATGGAGTTTTAGGAGGCATCTCATCACGTTGTGAGTTTTTCCTTGACGTTGGCTCGAGTCACAGTCTTGACAAACTCGTGGGCTCTTTATAGAGGTGGGCCAGAAGAAAACCCCTCCCCCCCCCCCCCCCCCCCCCCCCCCCCCCCCCCCCCCCCCCCCCCCCCCCCCCGAGTCAAAGATTCTTTTGGCTGTGAGGTTTGCACCATGATGTCCCCCGGTGGGTCCATTGTGGCAAGCCTGAGAGGAATCTCAAGAGCTTCATTGCCGTGCAAACATAGACTGATCACTTGATACGCACAAATTTTTAAACTAGAAGGGGTCGGCACAGAAATAGTGTTTAACATCTTTGAAAAACTTGTTTTTTGCTGGGTTGACATTGCCCTTCACAAATGAATCTACCCCGCGTGGTAATTGCAAACGTCGGCAACCACGGGGTTCTAGGATCTCCCGAACGGTCTACATATTTAACGTCTCAAGAGGAAAATCTTCATTTTCTCTTAAGGATCATTGACGTTTTCAATACGGGTTTTCCAATCTGACTGGTTGCATCGGTATGAGGAGGTTCTCGGATCCTTTAGTATCAATAACTTTGAAGTCAAATTCTTGGAGGGAGGAGCAACCCATCAGGGAGATCTCGCCTTGGCATCCTTTTTTGCAAAGAGGATGACTTAGGGCGTAATGGTTCGTATGCACTATGTTTTGTTCAGCTGATGAGGGTAAGACCTGAATTTCTCGAAAGCACTACACTATGCGAGTAATTCTTTTTCAGTCCGTGTGTAGTTAGTTTGGGCTTCATACAAGGTCCTACTAGATAGTGGCAATAGGCCGAAATTGTTTTCATGACGTTGCCCCAAACTGCACTATGGCGAAATCGCTTGCATGCACATAAAGCTCAAAATGGAAGTCCCAGTTTGAGCAATATGATTGGAGCTCCGTAAAGTCCTATTTTTCAATGTTTGGAAGCTCGAATGCAGTAATCAGGAAAGATGAATGGAGTATTCTTCTCAAGGAGATGGGTCTTTGGGTCGGGATATTTTGAGAAATCCTGAATGAACCGCGGTAAAAGCCGGGCAATGACCGAGAAACTCCTAATTCCTTTGACGGTGGTGGGATGAGGTAACTTTGCAATGACATCGATTTTGGTTTGTTCATACTCAATCCCTTTTCTTAGAAATCTTATGGCGTGGACAATTGCCATCTTTGACCTTAAAATGGCTCTTCTCAAGTTAAGACTTAAGTTGGTGTCTTCACACCTTGGTTGCATGTGGTCTAATCGGGAGAGGCAGTTTTGGAAGAATTACCTAAAGACCGAGAAGTCGTCCATAAAGACTTCCATCGTCTTTCAACCATGTAATGAAAGATTCTAAACATACATCGTTGAATCGTGCCTGGAGCATTGCATAAGCCGAAAGCATGGCGACGGTAGCAAAACGTTCCGTTATGGGCAGTAAAAGTAGTCTTTTACTTGATCACGGAAGGTCAATGGGGATTTGGAAATAACCGGAGAGAAACCATCGAGGGAGAACAGTGAGTATTCATTCCCGCTAATCTCTCAAGCATTTGCGTCAAATGAACGGTAGAGGGAAGTGTTCATTTGCGGGTGGATTCAATTTAACTTATGATAGTCAATGAGCCCACTCCGCTCCGGTTAAACCTATACGAGTTGGAATCAAAATCATTTCCTCAGTTCACTACCACAGGTATTCTCCCTTCTTTTGGTACCACAATGTACGGGATAAACCCAGGGGACTGTCGGAGATAGGGTAAAATCCATCCCAGCTTCGAGAAGTTTCAACTCCTTTTTAATTAACATCTGGTTTTTTGGATTTACATCTACTTTGTTGTTGGGAACGCTGGTGCATAGTCCTCTTCCATTACAGAAATATTGTGGGTAAAAATTCGGGTTGATACCTGATATGTTCAGAAAGTTTCCAAGCGAGAGCTGTTGTGGGACTCTTAGCAACCTTTACGAGTGGGGATTTTTCCTCAACATCCAACTCTTTAGCAATAATGACGGGCAACTTGTTGTCGCCCTCCAAAAATGCATACTCGAGATGGGGAGGCAGTTCCTTGAGTTCAACCTCGGGAGGTTCATGAACGGAAGGTTCAATGGTTTTAGCTTCACAGAGTTTGAGCTCTTTCCTACCTCCAGGCATATATTGTTTATGATTTGGGAGTGGGGGTGGTGGTTCACTATTCAAGATGGCTTCTAGAATAAGAATGTCCCCCTCAGGATCATAGTAGAATGGATTATATGCTGGACAATCCGGATCATCTGCTAGACCAAGGAAAGAGTCGACTTCTTCGAGAAGCAGGAAATCACTATCCCCAAATGGAGTTAGGGTAGGAGAAGAAGTAGCAACAATTGGATCATTTACGGAGTGGATTTCCTCACTCGCGATTATATCAGTAAAACCAAGAACTTCTTGAGAGTATTCCTCACAAGCCATATCAATGACGTCAATCTTGTTTGCCGTCATGTGAGTGTAATTGGCCGAGTATCTCGAAGTCTGATCCAAATTGTAAGTGATGGCTTCACTTCCTATTCTAAGAGTTAATTCACCCTTGTGCACATCAATCAAAGCACGACTGGTCTTTAAGAAGCACCTCCCGAGAATTAAAGGGACTCGGGGGTCTGGCT
This sequence comes from Tanacetum coccineum, assembly GCA_026074375.1. Taxonomy (NCBI): domain Eukaryota; kingdom Viridiplantae; phylum Streptophyta; class Magnoliopsida; order Asterales; family Asteraceae; genus Tanacetum; species Tanacetum coccineum. Next base: position 8,454 of record BQNB010024248.1, read on the forward strand.
CAAAATCTACAACCACAAAGTCGGCTGGAAAGTGAAATACACTAACTTTAACGGAGATGTCTTTTGCAATTCCCATTGGTTTAGAAATTGATCGATCCGCAAGTTCGAGTGTAAGCAAGTTGGCAGTAGGATCAGGAGTGAATGATTTTAACAGACTGAAAATGGCATTAGATTAATGCTAGCACCGAGATCGGCTAATGCTAAGCATTCATCCATCCCTGGAAATTCACAAGGAATCAGGAACTTGCCGGGGTCTCCAAGTTTTCTGGGTAACTTGTTCAAGATGACGCGGACAATGTTTAATTTCATCGAAGTTCGAGCTAGACAGGGTTCATTGGAAGTTCGAGCCACTTCAGTAAGTTTCTCTTTATTCCCAAGTAAGGTTCTTAGAGTCGAGGCGAATTTGGGCATCAAAACAAGAGCATCCGTAAAGCTAATCTCGAAACTCATCTCTTTGAAGATTTCATAGAATTTGTCGATTTGTTCATTAGCTTGATTACGGCTCTTTAATATCACGCCTCGAAGGATATGGAAGAGAAACTGAAGGTTTAGTGTTTGGTACGGGAGCAACAACAGGAGCAACAATGGGCTCAAAAACTGGAGTTGTGATTGGTTCAGGACCTACCGGAGGTTGGACGGGTGCGGTACTTTGTGAGCAAGAAGGGTGCACTTGGTCCTTTGTCACCTCGGGTATTGGCTTCACTACTGAAGAAGTAGGAATTGGGGGTCCTTGATATGCAACACCGCTTTGGTAGTGATCCCTTTAAGTTTCTCTTAGGTTAGTAACTGTGTTACCAGGGAGTGTCACTGTCCTGAAGTAGAAGCGGTTTCGGCAGTTACAAACTATAGCAAACATATCAGTCAGATTTTGCCATTTGATTATTAAACTTTGTTTTGTCGTTTTGCATGCTCAGGACCCTGGTTTTGGTAGGTTATTTTGCATGTTTCTCCTGAAGGGGGGGGCATCATTAGCATTGACTTAGTTGTCAAAATGTTCTTGGTGACAATGTGTGTCTGAGGAACGGGGGCTTGATTAAGCAGGAGATTGATTTAACCTGGGGTCTATGAAAGTTGATTCTGACTTGAAATTGGATGGTTAAATTTCCACTCTGTTTTTGGTTGAATTGCTTCCCGGTTTGGTTTAAAGTTTATTCCCCCGATTGAAATTGTTAGCATTATTAGCTTGAGAGTTCTGAACGGGTGGAAAACCTGGAGGTCTAATATGATTTGCAACCATTTGAGGTCGGAAATTGGAGCTTACTTGGTTGTAATTAGCTGCAGCGGCTTGTGACACATACTCAGAAATGTTGTCCCGATAAACGTTGCCTGATGGCTGGACTGTTCTGATGAGAATGGGCACCACCACAAGTAGTAACACAAATTAGTCAACTGCTTTGACAGGCTGCAGGGAGCTGGCAGCAGAAGCTTGGTTCTCCGTGTCTAAGTGCAATGCTCGGACTATATCCTTAAGTTCAAGCAACATCAGATGAAACAGCTTGGGTGGAAGAGTTTGTACTTACCTTGGCAACAACTGCCTTAGCTCGTGTTTGACGGACTTTGGACTTGCTCTCGATGATTTTTAAACATTCGCGAGGCATTTTGTCCAAAAAGTTTCCACCTGCTGCGGAGTTCAATGAATCTTGATCATTAATGTTCAAAGCATTATAGAATGTATCAAGTTGATGCAATTTGAGAGTCCTTGGTGTGGAACATGCCCTAAGTAGATAATTGATAACGATCCCAAGACTCATAAAACGCATTCATCGAACCTTTGCTCGAAATCTGTGATCTCATTGCGAAGATTCGTCAACTGATTGATTGAATTTGGATACTAGATGTCACAAGTTTTGAATGGATCGAGGGGGGTTCTTTTTTAGCCATATTGGGCAGCTCCCTCGATAGAGAATGGAAAATAGTCATAAGCTTAATGTAGGCATTGGAACATTGGGGACCTCATTGGGAGGTGTTCTTGTTGAAAGTAACGGATATGAGCATGTTGGGTCTTCTTTGTCATGACCGAAGAACTGTTTGTATGACAAGGATTGATTAGCACAATGCCCAGCTCGAAATGTTTGCCACAATTTCAGGAATAAGGATTGCGTCCTGCGTACCCCTCGGTGGTGCTTGGAGCAATTGAGCCATAGTTCGAGTGTCTGCAATTGGCTCTACGGAGATCTTCTGAAATGGGTTATTCTATACGAAGAGGTTTCGATAAAAAAAAAAAAAAAACAAAAAAAAACAAAAAAACCAAAAAAAAAAAAAAAAACAATCATACACTAAAAACTACAACCCCAAAACCAATGGTCGGTTCTTCTGGTGGAGGAGGATGCTCGCTCACGGGACTGAGATCGAGTGCGCACTGCACAAAATTGGAAATAAAATAGAAGTTATCACTATTTTTTTGGATTTTTGGATAATAAAATATATTCACAACTATTTTAAACGGAAAGGATAGGACAATTAAGCCCAAAATAACGATCTTACTTTCGGTAGCTCTCAGAATGAAAAACGCACATGTGAGCGGAGGAGTAGGAATAGCAGGCGAAGCTTATTTCTCCTTTGGGTCGTAGTTCCTAGAAACACCCTACTATCATTTTTAAAAAACCCCAACCTCTTATATAGTTTGTCATATCAGAATGAGGTGAGACGTATATCGTAAGTGACACAGAAGGCAAGTTTTAAATCTTTGGTTCGATTGGGAACCTTCAGTAGTTCACCACGGAACTTATTATGATAATACCTCAGTGGAGAATATTATATTTTGGTATTTTACCAATTAGTGAATTTTAATTTTTATGGACAATTTTTTTTTATATTTTTGATTTTTTTGGTTTTTTAATTTTTATATTGTATATGTCTAATAAAAGAAAAGAAAAATAATTTTTGTGTTTTTTAATATTTTTTGTTTATTTAACAATAAAGACAAATTTCAGATCAAAGTCGCGATAACAATAGTAGCAAAAGCTCCCGGCAGCGGCGCCAAAAATTAATTCGGCTTTGTATATATATAAATAACTCAAATGCAAATCTAACCAAATGCCCTTAATACCAAGGCAAAAGGTCAAAATCTACACACAGAGATTAAATTAATATAAGAATTCAATTATAAAAAGACTTCCGGACGAAGATATGCCGGGTCGTATGTCCCAACGAGGCTGACAATTGAAGGTAATCCTGGTTTATGAGAAATTGAATGATGGAGAATATTTAGATTATGATGGAAAACACTGATATAAAAATTACAATAAAATTAATTAAAATAAAACCTAATTTAATCCTACGGGGAAACAGATATAGGAAATGGGGATCTTAAAAATACGGGAACAAAATTAGTTATGGGAAATCCTAAAAATACAATTTATACTAAAATTACGGGGAACAGAATCAGATATCGGGAACTAAAGATATAAAAATTAAGAAAATAAATGCTAAATTAAATTAAAAATCAAAATTAAATTCTAATTAACTTAATTTGAAAAATAAAGAAAACTAGAACTAAAACGGAGGTCGTTTGAATGTAAAACGAAAAGAAACGGTAAAACGCACCCGGTAAAACGGGTCTAAGACTGAATTTTATGAAAAATAAAGCCTACACTAAATTTTATATTTTTCCTAGACACTAAATGACAAAAGAAAATTTTATAAAAAAGAAAAATATTTTTTTATTAATTTCTGGTTGTTTTTTATGGGAATTTATTAGGAATTTAAAGATTAATAACTAATTAAAACTAAGAAAATAGAAAAAGACAAAAAATAAAAGTTATAAAAATTCTGAAAAAATAAAATTAAATAAAGAAAAAGTTAACAATTCTAAAAATATAAAAATGCCCAAATTTTACTGAATAAATTAAAAGTAATTAAACTAATTAAAATTAAACCTAATTTATATTAATTAAATTAAATAAACTAACAAAAGTTAACTATAGGGACTAACAGTGAAAGGACACAAGGACTAACGGGGAAACAACAAACTGACAAGGGGGACTAACAATTATAACTATAAAAGACAAAATTACACAAACAGTCCCTGAGTTGGACCCCGATTACAAAGCAAGTCCAAACAGCTTATTATCAAAAAGCTATAAAAGCAAAGTTGTTAAGGGGCTCAAGGACAACATTTTTCTTAATAAGCACACTAGCTGAAATGAACTTAATAAGCCAGAAATGAGAGCCTTTGGGGCTGCAGAAGCTTATTAAGCTTATGAGCTTATTTTTCTTTTCTTTTTGGGATTTAAGCTACAAAATAAGCTACAACTAATGGGGAATAGTTAATAAGGAGAGGGGAATCCTAAATAAGCTAAAGTAACCTATAATAAGCCCTAAAATAAGCTGGAATCAATAAGCTAATCTAAACAGTTTTAAAAGAAAACAGAAAAACCTCTACTTTGCTGCTCTTATTTTAAGCTATTAATATGCTTACTAACCTTAATAAGATGCTAATCCTAGAGGTAAAACCTATTAAGACTATGTTTAAAAAGCAATTAAGAAACTAGGCTTATTTTAAATAAGATAGAAAAGTTGGGCTAAAGCCTGGTGCTCAGCACCAGGGGAGATGAGCAGTGAGCTTAAGGGGACTTTTGGGCTTATGAAAATAAGCTCTTAAGAGCTTTTTAGCCAAATCCAACCACAAACAGATTAACAAATGAGGCAAATGAGCTTATTTTCAAAGTATGAGAGCTTAATGCTTAATTAAAACTGCTGATAATGGGGCTTAAAAATGGCTAATTTCAAAAATCATGCATACATACACACTTGACTTGGTTTTGGTACATTACAATGACAGGACAAATGGCCTTTGAAAAGAGCTAGAAACAATAACAACAAGCACAACAACAGTGTGCTTAAGCTGCATAAGCAGCTGGAATGGTTTAGCTCACTTTGGCTTATTGAAAATTTGACAGAATATAAAAGAAACCTTAAAAACTTATTTTTACACTAAAAATTATAGTTTAAATGATCTAATGAACCCCACACACTCAGCCAAAGTTGGCTGAGTGGTTACAACCCATTACAAATCCCATATGACCCATTTTAAAGGTTAAACCAAACACCCCCTTAAGTATAAATTTTGCTTCTTTTTAGCTTTTTAAAAGAAATAAAAGGGTGAAACAAGTTCATAAGCTGAGTTTAACAACTTTTACACGTTTTTACTATTCAAAGTCTAAAACAGATTAAAAGGGTTTAAATAAGATTTTAAATTCTTGACAATGGCTATATCACAAAAAAAACTCTTAACTTGTATTAAGGCTGGAAATATTACAACATAAACTTAAAAATAAACTGAATACACTTAAATGCTTAAAAGAAAGACTTGGAATTAGAATTAAACTAAAAACATAGTAAAAAAAAGTGTGTTTTGCTCGGCTTGGTCTTCTTTTCTTTTATAGAAGTCCAAACTCTTCTCTTGGTCTTGGATGAGTGGTTGCTGAGAGTGGGTAGCCTCACAAGCATTCCTAGCCCTTCCATCATTCTTGTTACATCATCTCACATCATGGGGACTCTCCGGGTTGTGGTGATTGACAACAGGGAAGGGTATAGGTGTAATGGGGATGGTGGGAGTGTGGGGGGTGAGCCTGAGAGTGTACTAGGGAGGGTGGTTTGGGTTTGAGCCGTGGGAAAAGGGTGTGGTGGTTCTGGGTTTGGCGGGAGAAGCGGGTTGAGGTACAGGGTTGTTGTCAGGATAAGAAATGTTTTGGGATGGTGCACTAATGGGCCCTCCATCTTTCTTTCTCTTTCATTTTCATTCTTGGCCCCTTTTTTAGTTTTATAAACGAAGTTTGGACAATAACACTTGTGGTTCCCTATGTTTTATAACAAAAGAGTTTATAATAAAGAGGATTGGGAAATTGCAAAAATGGTCCCTTTTCTCTAGTTTTTAACAGCAGAGAAATAAAGACGGGTTAGGGTAAATTGCATAAATGGCCCTTGTGTTTTATTTTTTTTCTTTTTTCTTTTAAAAGAACTTTTAAAATTGGCCCTATTTAGCCCCCTAATGTGTTATAAAACCGAATTTGTGGGCTTGGGTTTTGTGTTGGGCTTGTATTGGGTTTGGGTTTTGGGCCCAATTGAGTGTGTCTGGGCCCAATAAGGTTTAGGCTTATGTTATTGGGCTTTTGTGTGTACAATGGCTGAGATTGGCTGTAACTGGGCTAGGATTGGGCCTTCAAAGTTTTCATAGTTATACTATTGGGCTTTCCCGGCCCATCAGATGGGTTAAGATTGCATCCAATAGTATTCTTCAGTTCCGGCTCCGGTTTGATCGGACGCGATTCTTCAGATATTGTCTTGACTTTGGTTATTTTTGGACTTTGGCCTGGATTCTTGCAAGTCTTTTCAATTCCATGCTATCAGTTTGTCATTTGGCTTGGTTTTCTGTCTTTTTGTTGATATCACTTCCTGACATATACAAATGCAAAACAACAATATATATTGGTCAGTTTTGTCTGTTTTTGGTCATTTAAGCTCGTTTTTAGAGGTAAAAGATATGTGTTATTAAGCACTTTATAACACTAAGAAGTTTCCAAATTGGCCCTGTTTAGAACCTTTTTTGAATTACTTTAAAAATCACTTTCACTTTTATAATCATTTATTCTCATGGAAACACTAGTTTATTGTGCACTATCAATGCACTTTGCAACTTTTAGGCTAATCGAATTAGGCTTACTTCCCGATTAATTAGAGCAAAAAAGTAGGAGAATTCGTCATCATTGACTTTTCACTAGACTAAGCAAGCTAATAAAAACAGATCATTGTCAATATAAGTCCAAATGGTTAAGCTCTGTTATACTTAAACTTGTGAAACTTTTCTACTCCAGGAATAAATTAATGATTTAAGATGTGTGATCTTTTTAACTTCAAAACCATAGATCAAATTTATCTTCATAGTCGAAAATTTCATCTAAGCTTTACAAATTAAGCCTTTGTGGCTCAAACGTTTTATTATACATTAGAATCAAACCTCGTCTCAAAGCTAAAAGAGATTAGGAAACAAAACTTTATAAATTGATTGTGGGAAATGATATTTTTATACCATTCTTTTATATTTTCATTGTACTATAATTATTTTTTCTTGCAAATAGGAAGTCTGTTCTTAGTTCGAACCCCTAATTAGGCTTTCTCCCAAATAGGATTTCGCATCAATCTACCGAGTGTTACTTATTCGAACCCCCACTCCGCTGCTAAAGTTTGTTAGGTTATCGCTGACAAACACCTTTTCTACAAAGCCTAGAACTCCAAGTCCCTTAGTTGCAATCATCAACTTAGGGCCGCGCTCCCTAGTGATGAATTGCCTAGAACCTTGATTCCTAGCACATAGTTTTAATCATTGTTGCGACCCCATCCGAGTCTTTCTCTCACATGGATACGCCAACGGATTAAAACTACATATAGCTTTTTGTTATTTTATTTTTTCGAACATGTTATTGGCACGAAAAATAATTTGCTTTTGCATTTGTAATGCTTCATTGGCATTCTTTTTATAATTTTCTTTTTGATGTTTGGAAAAATTTCATTTTAGAAAAAAGCAACTTATAAATTGAAACCAAAAAATCTTTACTCTACATTTAAAAATGAATTCTTTTTCAAAATGTAAGACTTTTTCTACAAGACATTGGTTGACTTAGCTAAATTAAATAAGAGCAGTATGATTATTGTGTTAGAGCTTGTGGAGTAAAAAAGACACAAATCATTAATAAGCTTTACGGTTTCCAATTAAACTCTTGCTTTAACAAATACATATTATATTTAATTACATTCATTTCTTGTTCTTACATTTTAAAAATCCAATAGCATTAGATTTATGAAAGCTTGGCTACAAGACGGTAGGTTAAGAACAAGCTCGGCATTTTCACTACCTGGTCAAGTCAAAAATTAACACCTATTTCTAAAACGGATTACCAAAATGAGGTGTTTTTTTTTCCATTACTAAAGCTTCTTTTGAGCTTTTTCTTGTAAGCAAAATTTAAAAAATTTTCTTCAGATTTTTAACAAAAAGGTAATTCCATAAAGATTCTAAACAAGGTTGCGTGAAGTCGCATGCAAATCAGAAGTTATTCCTACAAAATTGTGTAGTGTAGTGTAAAACAAACAAATTCAATATACGTATATAGTATTATTCTCGTAAGAATTCTTTTGCCAGAATACTTCTCAAACAAGAGAAATATAAGGTAGAAATCTCACAAAATAAAACACAATTTGTATATTTTTATCCGGGAAGTATTTTTTTCTCGGGTCGTGTCCCAACGAAATCGTGAATTGAGAATTTAAGAATAATTCGGATTCGAGCTTAGAATGATAAAAGACTTTTGAATTGTTGATTATACTACAAATGTTTAATTTGAAAAATAAAGAAAACTAGAACTAAAACGGAGGTCGTTTGAATGTAAAACGAAAAGAAACGGTAAAACGCACCCGGTAAAACGGGTCTAAGACTGAAATTTAAGAAAAATTAAACCTATACTAAATGTTATATTTTTCCTAGACACTAAATGACAAAAGAAAATTTTATAAAAAAGAAAAATATTTTTTTATTAATTTTTGAATTTTTTATGATTTTTCTAAGATTTAATTAATTAACAAAAATAAACTTTTTCTAAAAATTAACACTAAAATTTTTCTTTTATTTTTCAAAAATACTAGATTTAAAATGAAAATTAATGCAAAAAGAATTTTAATTTTTCAACTATTTTTCTATTTTTTATGATTTTTATAAGAAAAAGTAATAACTAAAATCTATTTAAATTTCTAGAAAATACAACTTTAATAAGAAAAATATAGAAAAATGGTTTTTATAAACTACAAAGGTGCAGAAAAATTATGGAACAAAAAGCCCCAATTTCTATTGGCTAATTGAACCCTAATTTGCTTAATTAAAATTATAAACCCTAATTAATAAAACTAAAAACAAAAATATTAACTTTTTTATTTAATTAAGAAAGACAGGGTAAAAAGTGAAAGAAAGTAAACTACAGGGTAGGCGGGCTAATATTTGGAATTTTACACTACAATAGAAACGGGTAACCCTAAACTTTAAGAAAAGTACCAAATAGACCCTACGCTATCAGCTTATTTTGCTTATTTAAAAAGTGAGAATTAAAAAAAACTTAAAACTACAAAGTTGTTAATCAGCTTATTCTTAACAACTTTAATAAAGACACTTTGGACTTTTGACAAAAGAATAAGCTGAAAAATAAGCTGTAAGTTCACTGTCACAGAAAGTAGCTATTTGACAAGCTTTTTAGGTTTTGGCTTATTGTGAGCTTATTACTTAATGAAAGCTGAAACTAAAAGATGCTTATTCTAGCTTAAGATGTGTATGAAAAGGATTTACACTAAAATTACCCTATGTTTAGCAAATTTAGGAAGAAAATTAAGATGAGAAAATGCAAGTTTTGACTTAAACTGTTTTGAGCTTTTTTTCACATAAGCTAAGAAGCTTATTATCAAACTTTATAAGCTGAGATTTTGAAGATAAGCTAACCTAGTTTTCTAAAATCAACCTAGATAAAAGGTTTTCCAATAGTTCTTATGGAAATGAGAAATCTCAAAGAATAAAATGGCAAAAACTCCACTGAGTTGAAATGTAATGCTGGTGCACTTGGTTGCTGGTGCAGTGTGCAAGGAACAAAGATGTAGGCTAGAATTTTAAAGCTCACTTGTAACTAAATGGATCTAAGTTAACACTAAACAACCTTAAACTCTAAATTGTTTGTAAAAATCCTAAAATTCTAAAACTCTTATGACTGTGATATGCCCTGGTGCAAAATGAGAGATTTTAAACTCTAACTTTTGTAAAAATAGATCCTAACCTCTAAAACTTGTTAATCTCTTGTACTTATACCCTAACTCACATGAATGAATAACTTTGACAAGTTGATTATGACTTTAAGAGTAAAAATAGGCTAATACCAAACACTCCTTAAGAAAATCTGTCAAAATTAAAGTGAGCTTAAAACCTTTCTTAAATCTAAAACTTTCAGAACTTTTTATCTACTTTCACTTAGAATTACCTAATAAAACTATTTAAGCTGAAAAAGTACTAGCTTATTAGGAATTATATACTAGTTCCTCTCCTAGGTTTATACTACTATTATGACAGAATTGGAAGATTAAGTGAGATTATTTCAACTAAATCTTATGAAAACTAAAGACAGCTAATTACCAAGCTTAAACAACATGTTTGCAGAGAAATAAGCAAGAATGATGAGAAATAAGCAAATGTAAAAGCTTAATTTTAAGCTAAAATGAATATAAAAGAGTTGAACCTGAAAATTATGGAGTCTCAGAACTAGAGCCACTCTAGTTGAGTGAGTGGCTCAAATTGTGATCCTAAGTGGCTTCCAAAGCCTCTAAACCAGAGCTTTAAGCTCAATTGGCTTATAAGAGCTTATTATTCCTTATAGCTTCAAAGTGAACATAAAAACCTTAAGTAATCATAACTTCTAATGTTTATGATGAAACTGAACACATGATTGACTAAAGACAGGATTTAAGCTAAATTTGAGCTTATTAGCAAAAATAAGCTCAAAAGAGCTTATTGAATGAGATTTCTTTAAAATTGCAAATGAAGTACAAGGTAACTTGAAATACGAATTGATATTACTAAAATTGTAGAGTACAAGATGGATTACATTAAAATGCTTTAAAAGAAAGACTGAATTTAAATTACACTAAAAAAAGACATAGTAAAAATGGTGTGTGGTCTTCGGCTTGCTTTCTTCTCTCTTATAGCAGCTGAAAAGTCTTTGGCTTGTGTTTGTTATGAGAGTAGAGAGTTCCCCCAGCAATCCTAGCCTTCCATTGGTTCTTGTACACCATCTCACCATTAAAGGGGGTGCGGGTTGAGTGATTGCCAAGTGGGAAGGGTTATAGGGGCAGGGTAAGGTGGGAAATGGTGAAGGGTAGAGCAGGGAAGTGTACTAGGGAGGGTGGTATTGGCTATAAACCATGGGGAAGGTGGTTTGGGTTTTGGCGGTAAACGGGTTGTAGTACCCAAGTGGTTCGCAGGTAAAACTGCCATTTGGCAGTTTTAGTCCTTCTTTGTTTTACCACTTTTCTTTTATAAAATAACTTTCAAAATTGGCAATTTAAGCCCCTAAAGTTTTATAAAAAAGGATTTTGGGCTTTTGTTGGGCTTGGGATTTGTATTGGGCCCACTGGGTTTGGGTTTGGGCCCAATAAGGTTATGAAGTGGGTTTTGTGTGTACAATGGCTGAGATTGGCTGTAACTGGGCTAGGATTGGGCCTTCAAAGTCTTCACAGTCTTTGTCAATTGCACACAAATGGGCTGTTGTAAATGATTGAGGGCCCATTTGGTCTTCACAGTCTTCATAATTATACTATTGGGCTTTCCCGGCCCATCAGATGGGTTAAGATTGCATCCAACAGTATTCTTCAGTATTGACTCTGACTTTGGCATTTTTGGACTTTGGCCTTGATTTTGCACAGTCTTTTCCATTCCATGCTCAGTTTTGTCATTTTGGCTTGGTTTTCTGTCTTTTTGATGATATCCACTTCCTGCACAATACAAATGCAAAACAAACATATATTTGGCAGTTTTTGTCTGTTTTTGGTCATTTAAGCTCGTTTTCAGAGGTAAAAGATATGTGTAATTAAGCACTTATCAATTAACCTAAAAATATGGATCGTTGATTGAAGACACGCTCGTAACCGAGGTTAAATAAAAAGACAATTTAAGCCTAAATGACCCGACAAGCACAAAATAATTTACACAAGTAAATTTAATCAAAGACGTTATAACAACGCTAATGGTTGTTAACCTGAGCTTGACGGTTTTCACATCCTTCCCCCGTTAGAAAGTATCCCTTCCTGGGATTCAGTTCGTCTTAGCCAATGATTACGCGCTCGAAAATAGGTGTTGGAAATTGCTCTTGATCTCGTCCTCGCGCTCTTACATGAGCTCGGGACATCTTCGCGAATTCCACCAAACATTAACGATAGGAATTCGACTATGTTTAGTCTCTTGACCTCACGGTCCATAATTTTCAATGGCTCCTCTATGAATTTGAGCTTCCAGAGATCTGTAAATCTTCCAGCGGAACGATGAGTGTTTCTTCAGTTAAACACTTCTTAAAATTTGAAACGTAGAATACATCTTGAATTCCACTGAGCTCTTGCGGCAGCTCAAGATGATAAGATATCAGACCAACTCTACTTAGTACCTTCAAGGGTCTAGTTTATCAAGGGTTAAAAATCTTTGTGCAATCATACGTAAAAACCAGCATGTCGATGAAAAACTTCGAATACCCTTGACGGTAGTTGGGTGAGGTAGCTTAGAAATCACATCAATTTTGGCTTTGTCGACTTCAATTCCTTTCTACGAGATTTTATGTCCGAGTACGATACCTTCTTTTACCATAAAATGGCTTTTTTCTCAATTTAGAGCTAAGTTAGTGTCTTCAAACCTTTAAGCTTCTTTCTCAATAGGTTAGGCATGTAGAAAAAGATCTATCGAAAACAGAAGAAATCATCATGAGACTTCCATTGTCTTTTCAATCATATCATGGAAGATTGCCATCATACACCTCTGAAACGTGCCTGGGCATTGCATAAACCAAAAGGCATGCGGCGATAAGCAAATGTTCTGTATGGGCAGGTGAATGTGGTCTTTTCTTAGTCTTTTGGATCAATTGGAATTTGGGAAATATAACCAAGAAAACGTCGAGGGGAAACAATGTACCATTTTCTACGAGTCTCTCAAGCATTTGATCCATGAACGACAAGGGAAATGGTCTTTTCTTGTAGCTTCGTTCAATTTCGATAATCCATATACCTACTCTCTACTTCATTACATGTCTTGTCGGCACTAATTCATTTCTCATATTGGTTTCTACGTCCTCCTCGCTTTTACTTTGGTACACAGTGTACTAGACTCACCAAAGGACTGTCTGAGACTTGGTAGATCAATCCAGCATCAAAGAAGTTTTTTAACCTCTTTCTTAATGGACATCATGGATATTTGATTATCCCTCCTTCTGATGTTAGACGTTGCGTTCATTAATCTCCTCCTTAGAATCTTATGACACAAAATTCCAGGTTTATACCTTTATGTCAGAGAGCTTCAACCAATGGCTTGACTTTGAGATTTAAGAACCTTTATGAGAGCGGTCTTCTCATCATCACTCAAATCTTTGGCAATTATGACAGGAAACTTGTTGTTATCTGCTAAAAATGCGTATTCGAGATGAGGTGGTAAGTCCTTAAGTTCAACCTCAGGAGGTTCATCGATTAAAGATTCGGCGGATTTACAAACTTTAAGCTATTTCCTGATTTCTGGTAAGTAATTTCCTTGATTCAGTGACGGAGAAGGATCATTATTGAGAAGAGATTCGAGAAGGAGAATGTCCCCTCTGGGTCATTATTAAGCTTCATCAATCTTTCGGTGAAGTTGGATCATCAGCTATAGAAGAAAAAGTATCAGCTTCTTCTAAAGTAGAAAATCACTATCCACCGAAAGGAGTGGAGAGGGGGTGTTTTTATGGAGAGAATTTTAAACAATCGGATTGTATCGGGAGAAGGATTTGCCATTTGCAATTTGTTGGAAAATCTAAACTTTCTGTGGAGTATCTTCACACATACATCAATAAGATCGACTCGGTTTAATGACTCGAGGTTATTATATGAAATAGAAGGAGTATCACCACACTTAAGAGTCATTTCCCTTTCATACACATCTATCAAAGCATGAGCCGTCCTAAGAAAAGGTCTCCCAAGTATTAACGGTATTCGAGGATCGGCTATGAAATCTAGAACCACAAAATCGGCCAGAAAATAGAACTTTCCTACCTTAACAAACACATTTTCGGCTACACCGGTTGGTTTTGAAATTGTTCGGTCAGCTAATTCTAACACCATTTTAGTTCAATTTAGGACCCGGGAGTCCAAGCTTTTTCCAAATGGAATGAGCATGAGATTAATGCTAGACCATAAAGTGGCTAGGGTAAACAATTATCAAACTCCGAAAAATTCACTTGGGAGAAGAAATCTTCGTGTCACCTAGCTTCTTGGAAGCTTTTTGAGGACAACCGCATACAATTTTCATTCAAAGTGTCTTAGTTACTCAATTAATTGTCTTGTTATTAAGAATCTTTGTGAACATTGGAGAACTTAGGCTATATGAATGAGAGCGTCGCAAAAACTTAGCATCAAGTGGAGATTACAAAAAAATTTCCAATAAACCTAGAAAGCTAGGATATCATCCTTTTCACGAGTTTCTCTTTTGCAAGTCTTGAAGGGTAAGGCAAACTAGTCTTGATCTTTTGAGTAACGAGAGTGGGATTTCAATGAAAATGGAATCTTCTTCCTCCGGAGGCGGGACTTGTGCGGTACTTTCTAAATTTGTATTTTGCACTTTTTCCGTTGACGTCTCCGGGTTTTATTCGGGTTCTTTTTGAGGATTTGAAACAACGGGAGTAGGAACAAGAGGAGTCGAAGGTCCTTCCAAAGTATTTCCGCTTCTTGTGGTGATACCATTAATTTGCTCACGAGGATTAGTTATGGTTTAACTTGGAAGAGTTCCTGAATTCGAAGTAGAGGCGGCATTTTTGAAATTATGACAAAGACTTGTCAACAAACTCGTAACATTAGCCATTTGATTTTGCAAATTTTGACCTTGATTTTGAACATTCTTCAACACCGCATCGTTTGCCTTGACGTAGTTTGGACAAAATCTGTTTTTGAAACACCTTGAATTTGTTGAGTAGGAGCTTGATAAACTGGTGGCTGATTCATTGGTGGTTGGTATGGTGGGGCTTGATAAACGCATCCATGATTGATTTGGACGGTTTTGGTTGAAATTGCCCATCCACGTTTAGAACACACACAATTGAAATGGGTTCCCTTGATAACGACTTTTGTTTCCTTGGTTGTTTTGAACATTTGATTGATTAAAACCGGGTGGTCTTATCTGATTTGCCAAATTAGGAGGATTCCTTTGAACAAAGTTGCCAACGGCGGCGGTTTGTTTGGAATTGATGATGTTGTCATGAAAAACGGGAAAATTTCAAATCCTTGTTAAGGACAATAGTTTGTCTCATTATATTGCACCACATGTAACACAAACTTCCTCAACTGCTTTGACGGTAGCAGGAGTCGTAAACATACTATTCACTAATCATGCGAGAAGAGCGACGCAGCGCTCATTCGAATATCCATTTTTGTCTTCCAAGAGAAGCGGCGAGTTGTATGAAATTCAAAAGAATTAGAAGTGAGAGTAAAAAAGGAGCATTCAGTATCGGTCTTGGGTTCAATTGCATCTATCTCTATCCTCTCTACCTACTCTCTGAACCTTGGGATCACACACACACTCAATAATGGCTAAACCTCACAGGTATCTTATCTAAAATTTCCACCTGCGGGCGAATCTAGCATCTGGATCATTGGTATTCAAAGAATTGTAGAACGTAGCAAATTGGGGTAATTCCGAGAAACCATGATAGGACATTGACGAAGAAGTCTTTGAAACGGTCCCCATGCTTCGTTGAAGTTTCATTCGGTTCTTGGTAGAAAGTAGGTGATTTTGTTTTGAAGGTAAGTGGTTTTCCGAAGGTGAAAGAATTGGTTTAAAATGAATTTTCGAGAAAAATCATCCCTTAGAATCGATCGAGGTGGTTTCCTTATCTAGACCAAGTCCCGGGCTTCACCTTCGAGTGAAAAAAGAAAAAGCAAAAGCTAAATCGTTTGTATTTGGAACTACACACACATGTCCTAAAACGTAGAAGGTAACCTTGTTGAAAATCGGTCAGATGATTATGAGGGTCTTTGTTTAACCCGTAAATTGATTCTTTGAATAAGATTAATCAAAAGTTATTGTTTAAGCTTCACAATTATTTCAATGTATCGGTGAAACAACAATTTGATCTTCGTATCCCTCGATGGGAGCTTGTAGCATCTGAGCCATTGTCAAACGATTGTTCGGCCATATAGAAACTATCGGATTCCTCAAACAATAACCGTTGCTAATTTGTTGTTGTCGATGATTTACGATAGAGCTTGAGATCGGTCGCATGCACTAAAAATAAAAAATTAAAAAACAAACAAATTACACTAATATTTTTAGGATTTTTGAATATTTTTATTATTTTTTTATTTTACAATCTATTTTTAAACGATACACGGAAGACCTAACTAAAACCAAATATTCAACTTACTGTTAACGGGGTAGCTCGCTTAAACACGGGACTGTTCTTCTAAAGGGGAGCCGTATTTCGTAAGTGACACCAAAATGGCATGTGGTTTTTGAAATCTATAAAGGTTTCGAGTGGTAACGTTCAAGTTCAACCGAACTATTATTAATTGATAATACCAACAATATAAAGGTATTATATTTTGGTGTTCTTTTATACCAACTTTGGTTATTTTTTTATATGATCACTATAACTAAAAAGAAAAAGAAAATATTTTTTTAGTTTTTTATATTTTATATTTTTTTTGGATTTTTAAAGAGGGAACAAAAAGGAAACTTTCGAGACGAAAGGCATCGTCAAAAACCAAATCACAAACGTAAACTACGAATCTTGATCACATATCCCGCAGTAAATCTAACGGTGCCAAAAAAAATTAATTGTTGATGTTTATACACTAATAAAATATACGATATAATACCACAAGAGTAATTAAGAAAATTCACTCTAAAAGATATATATATATATATAATATATAATATATATATATATATATATTATATTATAATAATAAGATATATATATATATAAAATAATAATAAATAAACGGTAAATATTTTAACCGGGAAGTTAATGATCACCCGGGTCGTTTCCCCCAACACTTATGAAATTATCTCTCACCTGCTAGCTGATTTGATTTTGATGAGAAGAAAATATATTTTTTAGTTCTATAACTGACTAAATAAAAGCAACAATTTAAAATCGAACAATTAAAAACTAATTGAAACACTAAACAACAATTAACGAAGACAAATAAAACGCGACAATTAAGCAAATTATACTAAAATTAACCCCTAAAAATGCAAATAACTAAAATCTAAACCAAATAAGACAAAAGAAAATTTTAAGAAAAAGAAAAACATTTTTTTTGATTATTTTCGAATATATTGATGGAATTTAAAACCTATTTTTAACACACACACCAAAAATAGCAAATTAAGTCATAAAAAATTTAGAAAAATGATTTTAAACTTAGAAAAAGTCTAAAATAACAAAAAACTCAGAAAACTATTTTGAACTATTTTTAAAATTATAATCCTATTTTAAAGTTAAAAATAAAAGCTCAAGCAACATGAAAATTTAAGATCTAAAAGACACAAAAATGATTTTACTGATTTAAACCTATAAGTAATTTTAGATAAAACTTAGAAAAACTGAGGTTTTTTTGAAATTTCTGAAACTTTTTTTCTATTTTTTTAATAAATTTTCGAAATTTAAAAACTTAAGAAAAATGATTAAAAATAAAGATACTTAATGGAAAAATACAAAAAATTCAGGAAAAATCTATAAAGTTATAAGGATTTAAAGAAAAATAAGAAGAAGCTCACAGCTTAACAAATAAGATGGGTAAAAGCTAAATCGCCACACGATTAATAAATGGGCTTCGGCCCAAATTGTGTTTAACTCAAATAAAAGAAAGAGATATAAAGACCGAATGAGCTAATGAACAAATTGGTTAACACGTTGGTATATAAGCAGGAGGTCTAGGTTTCGAGGTAGGCAAACCCCCTTTATTGTGGCGCTCCTTTTTTTTTTTTTTTTTCACTCTTTAACAAAACTTGAATATTAAACTTATAAGGACTATATATAAGCAACTTTTATAAAATGAAACATAAGCTCAAAGTCAAAGATAAGCTCAAAAAGAGCTTATGAATGTCTGCTTACAGAAAGTAAGCTTTTGGGCTCACTTTTGCTTGTTTTGACTAAATAGCTTGCAAAAAGCTCAAATTAAGCTCAAATTTCAAACTAAAAACTGTTTTAGGAATCCTTAAGAGATGGCTATTGAGCTAATTCTAAACAATCAAGAAATCCCTGGACTAACAGACTAATGCTAACTGAATCTAATTATAAAATTTGCAAACTTAGGGAAAAAGCATACGAAACTCAAGATTTAAGTAAGACTAAAAAGCTCATAATGGCCTGAGTACAAAAGCTAAACCCTTTTGGAGACATGACTAATTGAATACTTAAACTACAAGACTTAATCATAAAAACCTATACTATAAGCTAGAAAATCAAAAATCTAAATCACTAAGCTAATACTACTATTTCTGGCTTTTTTTTGGCTAATTAATGACTTTTAAGCTAAATGTACCTATGCAAATAAGCTAGTAAATTAAAACTAAGACTAAATCTATCTTGAACTATATCTAATCTTTAGGCTTACTGAAATTAAGATCCTAAATCCTACAACTACTAACCTAAATGAGACTAAAAAAATCTGTCTGTACTAACTACTTTTTTAGTACTGCTGATGCAAAAAAAAAAATGGGCAAAATCCAAAAACCAAATGTGCAGGGTAACCTAGTGAGGTTAAACCTGCACTTAACACTCTTGTTGAGTGTGTACAAACACAAAACAAGCAAGAACCAAGCCTTGTATGGTTTGGTTCAAAATTTTCCACAATGTGAATTACTATGAAAATTCCCGCTTGGTGCGAGAGACAATGATCTTAATACCCTAACTTTTTTTCAAATTTGAATATGAACCATGAAAACACTTTCTAAACTAGTTAAAAATGATTGCACAACTATCTCAAACAAAGTTCACAATGCAGTTTGACTTTAAGAGGTCAAACTGCATAAAACCAAACACTATCCCTTTAGGGTCTATGACCATTTAAAAAACTAAGAAAAAGAATTCAAGATTAAAAAACCTTTACGATACCTAGAGTAGTATAGCTAAAACAAACTGAACTAACATGATTTAACAACGGATTCCTGGAAAATCAAAGATCTATTACTACTCTTTTCCTATATTTTATTGGATTTTTTATATGGTTTTTAAGACAAGTTTTGAAATACAAAGTCCTAAAACACTTAAGCTAAAACCAGAGATAAACAAAACACACACATATAATAACTTAGAAATAAGTAAATAGCACTAATAAGCAATTAGATTAAGCTATTAAACAATCTAGACACTAATTAAGCATAAAAATTAATCTAAATAGTAAAGGTGAACTGTAAAAATTCAAAAAGACTAACTTTAAGCTTCAGCTCTTAACAGAAAGCTTAATATAACAGCTACTAGTCTCCTATCTTAATCCAATGGAATAATCTAGTATAGAGTCCCATGGGACTCTCCATGATAAGCTCCCCTTCCATAAGCCACAATCCAATAAGTTCAGAGTATTTAATTGATTTATTAGGTACAAGTATGATTAAGGTAAAATTAAACTCAATTACTAGCTATAGAGACCTATAAAAGATTTATATGATCTTATTAATTCAATAGCTTAACATTTAAGAAAAATAGAGAAAACACTTAATGAATGAAACAAAAAAAAGTTGCTTATGACAGATTATTTTAAGAGCAAAACTTAATTCATTAAAATAAACTTAGATTACATTATCAAAAGAAAGTTACAACTGAATTTTATAAAGAACTAACAACATATCAAAGCTAATATTTAATCTAAAACTACTAAGCTCCTTCTACGTTGTAGGTGTGTGAAAAAGTGAGGCTATTTATAGCCTACTGAATGAAGCTTCTAGCCAGCTTGCTTGCATCCCACTCCCTTTTAAATCCAAACCGTACACTCACACTCTACCCAATCATTAGATCTTCAATATGAGCCCTTGGATCAAGAAGGTGGTACAATACAGAATTGGCCAAGCTGTCATTCCTTTGATGTGACAGCTTGTGTTTAGTTTTGTGAGTGCTTCCAGCATAAAACCCCACCCTCCTCTTTTTGTGCTTTCGCTACATCCACGTTGGCTTGATTAACTGTGAGATAGCTAATGAGAGTATCTATGATTAATACAGATTTTACCCTGCCAATGCTTGTACTTCACTTGATAGCCCCTTGTACCCCTGGTAATATTGAAAAGCCCTTTGTTATTAACCCTGTGTGGTGAATTGAAGGGACATGAATAGTAAACCACTAGATTTAACGCCCTTTATAACTGAAACGGGTACAATAACTTTAAAACTAAGAGGAATTTTAACTTTAGACACACACACATTGTGTTGTTTAATTAAAGGTGTAATGTAATATTACACACATCAGAATTGGCAGTTTAAGTCTCTGGAGTTTAAATAAAAGGGTATTGGGCTTATGATTTGGGCTTATGGTTTAAGTCATGGATCCGGGTAAGGGTTTAATGGTAATTAAGGCCCATTAGGCTTTAGGGACCTAATATGTAACTTTTTACTTGGAGGGTTGATTTGAAATATTTTAGGGTTTTGTCTTTTAGTGGTTGACTTTGTTGACCCATGTTGACCACAAGGCTTTGACTTTTTGACTTTTCCTGCTTTTGGCTTGTTGCATCGCCTGGCTTCGTTTTTGTTGTTCATCCTTGTGTCCGGTATTGCCCTTTTCTTGACGGTTTTTTCTTGTGATTTTTTGATATATCCGTACCTGGTTGCGACAACAAAACACAAAACAAGCATATCGTTGCCATTTTTAGTCTGTTTTGGTCATTTAGGTAATTTTTGTATTAAAACGGATATTGTAATTTTTACACTTATCAAGTAATTTTGCCAAATTTCGATGTTTTATTTTGTTTTATAAGGATTTATTCATTTTTTCTTTTTCAAAGATATTTACAAAACATGTTTGATGTATAATCAATCATATTCCAATTTGCCAAAATCCTCCAGTACTTGCTGTGATGTCAAACATCTCATACCTGAGTCACTGACGAGGGTAACTAAAACCCTAACTTGCGATGAGACTTTAGTAAATAAGTAGTCTAACTTTTTTATCCAGTCTAAACAAAGAATAATCAACAATACCCTTTTCAACCTGTTCTTTGGATAAAGTGATATCCTGACATTAATGTGCTTGGTGCGCAGTCTGAACCGTGTTTGCACGAGATAGTATGAACCCTTTGAGCTCAATACATAGGTATTTTTATCAAAGATGAAAGCCATAATAAGTGGAGCTGAGTTCTCTCATCCAGAGATTGAGCAGCGCGCGCGCGCGGCAGAAGAGACACATTTCGCTTCGACTTTTGACATAGGAAGGGGGTATGGGGGTGGCGCTGCTATCTTTGGATGTACAAACACACACACACACACACACATCACCACCTAGAAATTTGTATCCACCATAAGTGTTTTTTCAGTACATGACAACATGCGTGATCAGATCTGAAAAAGCCTTATTCTAAACAGAATTGTGTCCTTTTGATACTAAGTCCCATAGGAATGGTATTTTTAGGTACCAAAATATCCTTTAACCTCCTTGAAGGTGCTATTCAGTTGGTCTCATGTCGATTCCGGTATAGCATACATCTTATATAGCAACCCTAATACAGATTCTAACCGAATGCCCTTGACCAAGGCAAAAGATCAAATTCCACAAAAATAATGCATACCCACAAGATAGAATCAATATTAAAAGATTGTCGAAGAATGATATTCCCGGTTCGTATTCCCAACGAGGCTGCAATTTAAAAATCCTGGTTTGAATGAGAAATTTAATGCATGAGGAATATTTTGATATAGATGGAAACACGGAGATAAATTACAACTAAATTAATTAAATAAAACCAAACTTTTATCTAGCTGGAAACAGATATAGAAAATGGGGATCTTAAAAACTACGGGAAACAAAATTAGTTATGGGAAATCCTGAGAATGAAATTTATGCTAAAAATAACGGGGAAACAGAATCAGGTATCCGGGAAACCGAAAATACTAAAAATTAACGAAAAAAAAATCTAAATTAAAATTCAAAAGAAAAAAATTAAATTCTAATAGTTTTAATGTGAAAAATAAAAAAAACTAAATAAAAACGGAGGTCCGTTTGAATGCAAAAACGAAAAGAAACGGTAAAACGCACCGGGTAAAACGGGTCTAAGACATGAAATTTTAAGAAAAATTAAGCCCTACACTAAATAATATATTTTTTTCCTAGACACTAAATGACAAAGAAAAATTTAATAAAATAGAAAATCAAGTTTTAATTAATTTTTTGGAATTTTTTATAAATTTTTTACAAGCTTAATAACTAAATTAAAACTAAAAAATAGAAAAAGACAAAAAATAAAAGTTATAAAATTCTGAAAAAATAAATTAAATAAAAGAAAAAGTTAACAACAATTTATCACACACACACACACAGTCAAAATGCCCAAAAGTACTTTTAAATTAAAGTATCAAACTAATTAAAACTAACCTAATATAATTAATTAAATTAAATAAAACTACTACAGTTAACTGTAGGGGACTAACATGTAAATAGACAAGGACTAACGAGTAACAACATACTAACAGTGGGACTAACAAATTATAACTATAAAAGACAAAATTACACATAACAGTCCCTTGATTGACCACCGATTATAAAAAAAGGGTCCCAAAGTCGTATTTTGACAAAAAGTCAATAAGCAACTTGTAGAAAGGGCTTATGGGGAGTCCCTTTTTTGATAAAAGCCACTTATGCTTTTACTCTCTAAATAAGCCAGAATGAAGGTTTTGGGGCTGCTGAAGCTCTATGAAGCTTATAGCTTATTTATCTATTCTTTTTGTGGGATTTAAGCTAACAAAATAAGTCTTACAACTTTATGTCACACACACACCACAAAAGCTAAGGGGATTTAATTAATAAGCTAAAGTAACCTATAATAAGCCCTAAAATAAGCTGGAATCAATAAGCTAATCTAAACAGTTTTAAAAGAAAACAGAAAAACCTCTACTTTGCTGCTAAAATAAGCTATGCTAAAGGCATAATTAAGCTACACTATTTTGGGGGCTTAAAGGGCTTCTATTAAGCTACATTAAAAAGCAATAAAATCCTAGAGCTTAGTTATGAAATAAGCTAGAAAAGTGGGGTGAAATTAGGTGCTCAGCACCAGGGGAGATACAACAGTGAGCTTAAGGGCTTTTTAGGCTTATGCAATAAGCACTTAAGGGCTTTTTACCTAAAACCAACCACAAACAGATTAAAAGGGGTGGTCAATGAGCTTATTTCCAAACTATGAGAGCTTAGGGCCTAATTAAAACTGCTGATAATGGGGCTTAAAAATGGCTGATTTCAAAAATCATGCATACATACACACTTGGCTATATTTGGCGTATTCAAAAATGACAAGACAAATGTTGGTTAAAACTGGCTAAAAACAACAACAACATGCACAACCAACAGTGTGCATAAGCTGCAAAGCAGCCAGGAAGCACTTAAGCTAATTTTGAGCACATGAAATTTAACAGATTTATAGAGGCGAGAACTAAAAACTTATTTTAAAAACTAAAAGTTATGATTAAAGTGCTTAATAAACCCTACAACACTCAGGCAAAGTTGGCTTAGTGGTTTTTTATCCCTTAAAAAACCATATTGAACCCATTTTAAATGAGATAAACCAACACACCCCTTAAATTATAAATTCCAGCTTCTTCTTAGCTTTTTAAAAGAAATAAAAAGGGGTATTACGAGAACTATATGCTGAGCTTAACAAACTCTTATACACATGGTGGTGTAAGATAAACATGTTTAAAATGGCTTTAATTTATACTATCGAATTTTAACAAATGCATATTTCAAAAATAAACACACACACACACATTTATTAAAGGCAGAAACATATTACAACATAAGCTTTAAATAAACTGAATACAATAATCTTAAAGCAAACTTAATTAAATTTTACACTAAGAAAAGTAAAAACAGGGGTTATGGTACTCGGCTTGCTCTTTTTTCTTTTATAGCAGTCCAAAGGCATTCTTTTGTCTTGGGTTGTGTTTGCTGTGTGTGTACAATACTTCCCAAGCAATCCTAGCCTTCCATTGGCCTTACAACATTCTCAGCCATCGATGGGGTCTTCGGGTTGTGTGATTGCCAAGTTGGCAAAGCTTATAAGGTTGGGGTGAGTGGGTATAGGGTTAGGGTGAGCTGGGAAGAGTACTGGGGGTAGTGGTTTGGCCTAGAAACCGTGGGAGAGGGGGGTATAAGGTTGGCGGGAAATGGGTGAGGTACAGTTATGGTTGGGTTTGGTTTAAACCGAAGATTGAAAAAGATGCAATACTAGCCCCTCATGTTTCTCTCTCTTTTCATTCTATTTTAAGCCCAAAAACAGTTATAAAGGGGTTTGGAGTATTACACATTTGGTCCTTCTGACTTTTATAACAAAAGAATAAAGAAAGGTTAGGGTAATTTCATTATTGGTCCCTGTGGTTTTATAAAAAGAGAAATAAAGAAGGATTTGAACAATTACAAAAACAGTCCTTGGCTTTTAAAATTGTAAAAGAAATGCCAATTGGCAGTTTCAGTCCCTGGACTCTTTTTAGCTCTTTTTCTTTATAAAATACTTTTGAAAATAACACAACAAGTCCCTATGGTTTTGTAAAAAGGTTATTGGGCTTGGGTTTTGTGTTTGGGCTTGTATTGGGCCCACTGGGTTTGGGTTTGGGCCCAATAAGGTACAGGTTTGGTTATTGGGCTTTTTCAAGCCCAATAAGGTTATGAAGTGGGTTTTGTGTGTACAATGGCTGAGATTGGCTGTAACTGGGCTAGGATTGGGCCTTCAAAGTCTTCACAGTCTTTGTCAAATGCACACAAATGGGCTGTTGTAATTGATTGAGGGCCCATTTGGTCTTCACAGTCTTCATAATTATACTATTGGGCTTTCCCGGCCCATCAGATGGGTTAAGATTGCATCCAATAGTATTCTTCAGTTCCGGCTCTGGTTTGACTGCTGATTCTTCAGTATTGACTCTGACTTTGGCATTTTTGGACTTTGGCCTTGATTTTGCACAGTCTTTTCCATTCCATGCTCAGTTTTGTCATTTTGGCTTGGTTTTCTGCCTTTTTGTTGATATCCACTTCCTGCACAATACAAATGCAAAACAAACATATATTTGGCAGTTTTTGTCTGTTTTTGGTCATTTAAGCTCTTTTTTAGAGGTAAAAGATATGTGTAATTAAGCACTTATCATTCCTCATAACTTAGAACCTCCTTGTTTGATTGTATTTCAAATCCTAAGCCAACTTTACTGTTTGAACTCATGCCAGAATCAATTAATCTCCAAAGATTCTTGGAAGAATCTTTCCATGAATATAATGTTTTTTGCAATTGTTCCTTTTCTTTGAAAGCTTTCATTCCTATTCTCCTATATCTTTTAAGCTTTTCATCTTTTTCATATATTTCATTAGCCTAAAATGTAAGCTTTTTATTTAGAGAAATTGCTGTTTTTGAAAAGTAACAAGCTGAGCTTCTAGTTTCTTAACAGCTTGACTATAGGCAAGTATTTGTGCTTCTTGATTACCTAACTGATTCATTTGTTCATCACATAGAGTTTTAAGAGTATTGTATGAATCAATACAAGTTTTAGAACACAAAGTAACCTCATTGCTTGAGCTGATAGCCATAAGTGCATGATTTATTTCTTCAGCTTCAGTATGTTCTCCCCAATTGACAATCCCATCATCCATTGTCAGCAAACCTATCTGATTCTTCTCTTGCTTCCCAGCTTCTTAATGTTGATACATTGAGTCTCTCTTCTTCTTTCCATCATGTGTCCCTTTTGCTGTACATTCCCTAGCAAAGTGACCAGTGTTGTGACAATTGAAGCATTCAAGCTTCTTTTTGTCAAAACCAACAGGTGTTTTTCCATCCACAGCTCTCTTTCTGTTTTCTTATATGAAACTTCTTCATTCGAATAGCAATCATTGCTATTTGCCAATTGATGTCCATTTCTTCAATATCTACATCATCAATCTGTTCCAAATCTTCATGAAGTAAGTCCAAATCCTCTGTTTGTTTGGCAAAGAGGGAATAGATTACTTCATCAGCAAACCCAGCAAGAACTTCTTTTTCAGGAATATTGGTTGAAGAAGTAGAATGGACGTCTAAGAACTGTATGCACCAGAAAAAAACCAGACTTTATCCTTATTAGTGCTACTTTTGCTTTGTGAAACAAAAGCAAACATTTGAGCACTGAGATGTTTTGTAGCACCTTGAATTTCTTGCTCAAAAACTCTAAGGTTATTGTACAAATCATCAATAGATAAATTGTCAATCTCTGGATTAGTTCTCATTGTCATTGCCAGATTGGACCATGCTGGGGGCAAAGATCTGAGAAACTTATGATTTGCATCTTCAGTTGATACTTCAGCACCATGAGCTTCCAATTGAGAAAGTAGCTGTTGAAATCTGTCATAACTCCTGTTCTAACCTTCGAATTGGTTATTTAAATGCTTCAAACTGTTGTTTGAAAACAGCCTTCTGCATTTTCTTTGAATTAGCATTACCACCAAACCTAGTTCTGATGGCTTCCCATATTTCTTTTGCATCATCCATTCCATGAAATCTTCTCATATGTTCTTTTGGAATGGCCATCTGCAGATATTCCTTAGCTTTCCTCTCTTTTTCAGCAGCTTGAATTTCTACAGCAGTAACTGGTGAAAGTACTCGAACAATACCATCCTTTCTAGTTGAAATTCTCTTCTTGGAGTTTCTATTCTGAATTAACTGCCATACTTCATTATAAATGTACTCAAGTAATGCTCATATCCCATTGCCATTTATTATTCTTCCTTTCTTTCTGAATTGGGAGTTTGATATTTGAGTTAGCAGTAATAAACATTGGTTTGAGGGAATAATCTGTTGTTGTTGTTTAGGTGCAGCACCAGTATCTGATGCATCTTCATGGTTTGATTCTTCATCACTAAGATGTTGTGAGAACTCATCATTAGCAGGTTGAGACATTTTGTATAGAATTGTAAAAGTGTGTTTGTTTGTGATCTAGTGATTCTTCTTTCTCAGAGTCCCTCGAAAGGCTCTGATACCACTTGTAGGTCCTTGGTTTAGGATCTGATTAGCCTTTTGTAAGACGATAGATAACTTGGATAAATCCAAATCAACTATATGAGAGACACTGACTATGAATATCAAGTGTTAATGCGGAATCTTAACACAAGAATAAAGAAGAAACGATAATACTAATTTGCTATTAAGCTCTATGCTTCTATTGATATTTCTCAAAACGTACGTCTTAACATTGTGCCTTAGAGTTCCTCTTATACACAAAGGAAACCCTAATGGGCTTTACAAACGTCAAAGGATAATACATATCCTTTCCTAAGATATCTCCTAAGATATCTCTAAGATAACTATTACTATTCTGTTACATAACCAGACTTAACTATGAACAGAACTAACTATGACCAGTACTAACTCTAGTACTGCTACTCTACCAGTACTAACTTAGTACTGCCAGACTTAACTAAGTACTGCCAGTATTAACTTAATACTAACAGAACTAATTATTACTACCAGACTTAACTGTACTTCACTACCAGTATTAATACTGTTACAATCTATTTTCCCAACAAAGACAATCATGATATTGAAGTTGCACATATGGGTAATGATCCATACTTTGGTATTCCAATTCCAAAAGTTCCTTCTGATCAATCTTCATCGTCGGATTCTATTCATACAAATGTGCTCCGATCACCAAATTTCTGACACAATAACAATGATAAGGATCATCCACTTGAAAATATAATCAGTGAAATCACTAGACCAGTTTCCACAAGGCTGCAATTACATGAGCAAGCTCTTTTCTGTTACTACGATGCTTTCCTCACTGCTGTTGAACCCAAGACGTATAAAGATGCTTTGACTCAAGCCTGTTGGATTGAAGCAATGCAAGAAGAACTCAATGAGTTCGAACGACTTGAAGTATGGGAGCTCGTACCCCGACCAGATAAAGTTATGGTTATTACTTTGAAGTGGATATACAAAGTGAAACTAGACGAACTGGGAGGTATACTAAAGAACAAAGCTCGGTTAGTGGCTCGTGGTTACCGTCAAGAGGAGGGAATTGATTTTGAAGAGTCTTTTGCTCCGGTTGCAAGATTAGAGGCTATAAGGATTTTTCTCGCGTTTGCTGCTCATATGAACATGGTCGTCTACCAAATGGATGTGAAGACTGCGTTTCTGAATGGTAATCTGCGGGAAGAAGTTTATGTTAGCCAGCCGGATGGGTTTGTGGATAAAGATAAACCAAATCACGTGTACAAGCTTAAGAAAGCTCTTTATGGGTTGAAACAAGCTCCACGCGCGTGGTATGACATGTTGTCTTCGTTCCTGATATCCCAAGACTTCTCCAAAGGTTCAGTGGATCCCACATTGTTCATACGCAGAGACGGCAAGGAACTACTTCTGGTACAAATATATGTCGATGATATCATCTTTGCTGCATCTACACCTGAACTTTGTGACCTATTTTCTAAAATCATGTGTTCAAAATTTAAGATGTCAATGATGGGCAAAATCTCATTTTTCTTAGGACTACAGATTTCTCAAAGTCCCAGAGGCATCTTTATTAACCAGTCAAAATATGCCCTTGAATCCTTAAAGAAATATGGTTTTGACTCTTGTGACCCAGTGGATACTCCCATGGTGGAGAAATCTAAACTGGACGAGGATAAAGAAGGGAAAGCCAATGATCCGTCACACTATTGTGGTATGATAGACACCCTCCTTTATCTCATAGCCAGTAGACCTAACCTACAATTTGCTATATGCATGTGTGCCCGGTATCAGGCTCGGACTACCGAAAAGCACTCAAATGCAGTAAAAAGGATCTTTCGATATCTAAAAGGAACCGTTAATTAGGGACTATGGTATCCGAAGGATTCTTCGATTGATCTAATAGCATTTACAGATGCGGATCATGATGGTTGTCAAGATACACGCCGTAGCACATCTGGTAGTATGCAATTTTTAGGAGATAGACTTATCAGTTGGTCATCAAAAAGGCAGAAAAGCATTGCGATATCTAGTATGGAAGCTGGATATATTGCTTTATGAGGCTGTTGTGCTCAAATCCTTTGGAAGAGATCACAGCTTACCGACTATGGCTTTGGTTTCAACAAAATTCCAATGTACTATGATAACAAAAGCGTTATTGCCTTATGCTGCAACAACGTTCAACATTACAGATCAAAGCATATAGACATTAAATTTCACTTTATCAAGGAGAATGTTGAGAATAGGGTGATCGAACTTTACTTTGTCAATACGGAGTATCAACTGAAGGACATCTTCACTAAAGCTCTTGGCCGAGAAAGAATTGAATTTCTGATCAACAAGCTGGGAATGCGGAGTTTTACGCCGGAGACTCTGAAACAATTGGCAGATGAAGTTGATGAATAGTAGTGGTACCTATTCACATATCATGTATCATATGTATATACATAAAAACCAAAAAGTTTTTCATTTTTAGAAAACTTTTATAAAAACAAAATACAAAAATATAAAATCTATAAAACCAAAGAAAAAATTAAAAAATGAAAAAATATAAAAAGAGGTAATAAAGGCATGTCTTCTGAAAATCGATAATATTTACGGTCTTAGAAATGTCATTCAATAATGATACGAGGCTGTAAATGAAGTTCGAGCAGAAGTTACAAATGTTTTCAAAACATTCCAAATGGCTTGCTATTATTTCAGATAGTAACCCAGACATCATTTTAAAGGCAAGTATTCTGTCAAAAAGGAAACTTGACCTCTTAACAGGAATTTATTCTCGGGCATGGTCTACTTTATGACCATGCAAAGGCTTGTGATTACTTTGCATCACAACTCGTGCTTCCTATTTAACCATAAGTGTACGTGTCAGTGCACTTATGTGTCAAAATAAGAGAAATCTTATTCTTATTGGTAA
This sequence comes from Tanacetum coccineum, assembly GCA_026074375.1. NCBI lineage: Eukaryota > Viridiplantae > Streptophyta > Magnoliopsida > Asterales > Asteraceae > Tanacetum > Tanacetum coccineum. The sequence continues at coordinate 38,276 of BQNB010024248.1, forward strand.
AAAGTTGTCTTCATAATGAATTAGTGTTTTCAGTAATCACAAAAAGATTTTCAAAGACAATTCAACCACTCAAACAATGACAACAACTCTTAAATTGAAAATGGGTCATTATTTGAGGGGGAGAAAGTGTCATCTAATAATCTTTTAAAACAGTCTTTCAAAATAAGTCATGGAAAAAATGGATAAAGTTTTAAATAATGACGGATAATAATTTCAAGGGGAGTTAATTTATATTAACAACAAGCGCTTTAGATGTCATTGGCCTTAAACTACATTCGATCAATATTGCCAACACCTCATAGTTTGTAAAAGACTTAGGAATGCTTGGAAATACTTTCATAGTTTTAAAAGCCTTGAAGTTGATTCTCACAGAATAGATTTAAGCTTATTAATTCTTCAAACACGATCTCGAATATGTATGTGTATAAGGTTTTGCTAATTCCGGCATGTCAAAACTAGCAAGGGGGAAGGAGTAGATGTTTACTTGATAGTATCCTTGGCCTTCTTTTGAAATTAGCTTCTTTTGTCTTTTGAGGTTAGCTTCTTTTAATTTTAGGCCGTTTTGAATCTTTCGGGTGCACTATTTCAATCACATGGTGGAAGAGACATCTCGTCATTAGCCAGTATGCATCATTTGAGTCCCCAGTAGGAAGTGTTAGGAGTATAATTATTTAAAACGTAAGAAAAGTTCTTTATGATTTAATTAATGCTTCCTTAAATGGTCAATCACTAAGCTTATTCTTAAAAGAAGTAGAAGTATTTGATAAAAGAGGTACACATAGGTATGATGATTCCTTAAGTCAGTTAGTATTCTACAAAAAGAAATGAGTACATTTGGGACTTAGTTGACTTAGGTGTTATCATTTTAACTACTTAGAGGGAATAATTGTGACATCCAGAACTTAGTTGACTTTGGTGTTGTAATTTATATCATCAATATCCTAAAGAGAGAAATGCGCTCATCTGGGACTTAATTGACTTTGGTGTTGCGGTATCAAATTCTTGAAAGGGTTAATTATGTACTTTGGATATCTGGGCTTTATACATCAAGACTGCTTGATGCGGCTTGCAAGAAAGTTTTGAATCTACTCTAGAAAGGATTGTCAGTTTAGGGGGAAGCTAAGACAACATCAACACGGACATCACCAACCATACAAACTCAAGTTACATATGTATCTGAATCTGTTTCATACTCAAAGTCTAAAGCAAAGACTTTCGTAACTTGGAAAGAAAGTTGAAGCAATGCCAAAGAGTTCTTGGACAGAGAAAGATCATATTGATAAGTTCTTGATAGAAAGAAGGTTGATGCGGAGCTTAGAAAAGTTCATTGGTAGAAGTTTGTACAAAGGAGACCTACGGCTGCTACAAAGGACCATATGATTTCATCATATGATATTCTCATATATCAGGACAAACCTCGTACATAATATACTTGTGAATATGTTATTAAGTAGTATAGACGTATGGTGATAATAAGGAGTGCTCGAGTACAAAATTTTCAAGAATTTCTTAGTAAATTCAAAATCGTTCAAATTATTGTACTCAACACTGTCTTATATACCCTCATAATTTGAGGGGGAGCATTAAGATGTTTGATAAGTGTAAAATACACATATCCGTTAACACCTAAAATAGCCCAATTCAGCCCAAAACAGACTAAAAATAGCAAAAATATACTTGTTTTTGTGTTTTGTGTGTGCAGGTACGGATTAAAATTAAGCTAAAACTAAAAGCTACTCACTACTACAGCTTTTTCATAAGCTGTTTTAAGCTTATTATCGAGTATGAGATTATGTTGTATTTATTAAAGTTGCTTAGAATAGCTTAATTTACAACTTTATGTTTTTAGTTTTGCAAAAATAAAAAAATAAAAAAATTAGCAAAAAGTAGGGTTGCCAGACCTTAAACCCACGACCTCTCCCTGATAGTCCATACATTTTACCATTGTGCTTCAATAGCTCATCCAACCATATCTTGCACAATCTAATACTTGTACACATTTTTATTTCCTTTATAAATAATAAGCCGTAGCTTATTCATAAGCTTATTGAGTTTAATTTTTCTTGTGTTCTTGTGTTCTTTATTAAAGCCGCTTCATGGGAGTTCACCCCATGCTTATCCATTTTCTATTGTTCTAATAATAATGTGTTGTGATGTGTTGAGGCTAGCCTTTTCCGATTTCTCGTTGTTTGTTGTTTGTGCTTGTGATTTTTGCAGGATTGAACAAACAATTTCTAAAGACTCTCGTGTCCGGTGTTGAGTCCCGTATCACTCGAGCTTCCTATCCTTTGTGTGAAATTAGTTTGGGGAGATCCGATATCCTTTCATCTTATTGATTCACGTTTATCTTTTGTAGAAACCCGGCCTAAAACATTGAGGACAATGTTTCGTTTTAGTTTGGGGAGGGAATCTATCGATTTGATGTTATCTGCTTATTGTTTTGTTCTCACGTACCCGTTTTCCCACAAAAATAGCAAAAATTTTAAATTTTTAAGATCTTATTTGTAGGAAAAAAATATAAAAAAAAAAAAATGTTGAAAAAAAATATAAAAAAAAATAAAAAATAATAAGTGTTAAGACACGAATGTAGGTTTTCTGTTGGTGAGAATAAGAAGTAATTTTTGACCCGATCGAACGTGTAGAGTTCTAGCTTTCTCCCTTAACAATTAATGATGATAGTTTGTGCTAGTCTCATGTAGACTTTAAACATGCTAGACTTGAAATCATTAGTAAATGAAGACTTGTGCTAATCTCAAGTAGATTTTAAATATGCAGAGTTAGATTTTAAAAATAGGCTAGTATATGCGAATTCTTTATTAGGGATTTTAAATTGCCAAAGAAATAAGAGGATGATAGTGTGATAACGAGTTTTAGAGGATGCTAACAAAGTTTAATTTGGACAACTTAAAGGCTATAAATAAAAGACTTGTGGTTTTTCTTCCCCGAAGTTCTTAAAATGATTTATTATACGTGTTCTTTTTAATTTTTACAAATTAGAGTTTTACTCTTAAAAGTCTAATCGACATATTCAGAGAAAAAAAGCTTTATCAATGATAAAGTCAAACATCATTGGTAAATAAGAATTTTAGTTCAAGTTTATACTTTGGTTTTCTTAAACGAAATTTTTCTATTTGCAAAAAAATAATGTGTTAAATCAAAATTAGTAAAAAATAAAAAATAATAAAACATAAAAAATAAAAAATATAAAAATAATATATAAATCTATAAAAATGTAGTTGGTGAATAAAAAGGATGCAAGTTATAAATTCTTAGTGTTAATAATTAATATACAAACTCCATCGTAATAAAGTTACAATGGCAATATTGTCGGTTCGCTCCCCCGATGTGACTTCGATAAGAAAGAGTGTGAGGTTGTATATTTAAGGGTTGTAACATAATAAGGTACAACGAGCTCTTGTCGGAGGCGTGGCCGATGTGTCGTCGAAAGAAAAGTGATACTGATTCCTAGCCTAATAATGTAAATAATAATAATGTTGCAAGTTAGAAAATAAATAGTAAAAGTTTCTTTTTCTAAAACCAAGGTATTCTTTTGAACTAAGGTTTGCAAAAGTCTACAAGGCTTTTTCATCGGAAGTTCATGCGTCTCGATTATTATTCTCCGGATGGGGTGTCAAAAGCCTTAGCACTTACCCGATGACGGTGGGATGCTAGAGAAGAAAGTCATTCATGGGACAAGTGAACCAACGATGTCTTAGCTAAGGAGGTTTTTGTTTGCTTTGAGTTGTGATCTTACTAAGTGATTAACATATTAGCCCAAAAGGCCCATGTGTAAAGCTTGGTCGGATTTCAACTATCTAAATATGTGGATTTAATGGTTTAAATTAATTTGAGCACACACACTTAAATATATGATTTATGTCGGGAAGAGAAATTTACAAGTTGTAATTATAAGTAGTCTTAGCATCTTAACTCGTACTTAATGGTGATCTTATTTTTAAGCTTAGCATGGGAAAAGTGAAAAATCAGGAATGATGAGGATATCTTTTAGACACTTAAATGTGCTTTTTGTTCCATGATCCTTAAAATTACCAATGATGTAATGAAAACAATACATTATGTCAACACAAGAATAAGTTGTAGTTAGGAAGGTAATTATTAAGAAAAAATAAAAAAAATCTTTGAAAATGGGAATTCGGGTGTTTTATAACTTGTGATCTCTTAGCTCTATCAACAAAAATCTTTGCTACTTTTCAAATGTTTAGTTTGGGGAAGTTTTGAGGTATTTGGTTATAAGGCATGTAATATTGCGTGAGGACATGCAATCGTTTAGTTTGGGGAATTTTTATAAGTGTAAAATACACATATCCGTTAACACCTAAAATAGCCCGATTCAGCCCAAAACAGACTAAAAATGGCAAAAATATACTTGTTTTTGTGTTTTGTGTGTGCAGGTACGGATATATCAAAAATCACAAGAAAACCGTCAAAAACGGGTAAACACGAATACGGAAATCAGAAGAGCACAAAAGAAGCCAAGGATTCAAAGCCGAAGCCAAAAAAAGTCATGCTTCAGTAAAATGGTCAAACCCTAGCAAAGAAAAGTCATCTCACAATAAGACAAAACCCAAAAAGTTCCAAATCAGTCCCTTAATTCTCCAAAATTTACACAAATGGTCCTTGGACTCTAAATGGGCCTTAATTTCACTTTATTCCATACCCGGATCTAAAAGCCCAAAACCCTAAAGCCTATTTGCCTTTTATAAAACCACAGGGACTTAAGTTGCCAATTTCAAAAGTTGTTTTACATTAAAACTTTAAATAATCAAAGAGAGGGACTGAATTTATCAATTGTCCAAAGTTTAAATCAAATTTACACGTTTCAGTTATAAAAAGGGCGCCAAGGGCATGTTACTATTCATCGTCTCCTCCAAGTTACCATACAGTCAAAACAAGGGGCTTTTGGAAATTAAGGGGTACAAACGACTATTCAAGAGACCTAGTACAAGATGGCAGGCTATAAAAAGCCTTCACCTCTCACACACAATCATCTTCTTTTCTAGTTTTTTTTTACCTAAGTCTAGTTTTTATTAGCTTCATTCTCTTAGCTTAAAAGAATTTCCTTCCAAATGTAATTTCCTCTTAGTAAATTGTAATTTCAGTTAAAAAAGCATTGTAATCTTCCTTAAAGTTTAATAAAATCTTTGTTTCTAGTTTTGATAAGCTTTTTAAGCAATAAGCTCTCATAAGCTCTTATACTCATGCTACTGTTACTATTAAGCTCTGAATAAGCTCTCAATAGTCTCTAAGCTAGTGATAGAGCTAATTAGTCTAATTAATCTACTTACAACCTAAAATTAGCTAATTCTTTTACTATTTGGACAAATAAGCTATGGAAGGGGATCCAATAATGGAAGGGATCCCATGGACTAATACTGGCTTATTTTAAATAAGCCAGAGCTGTTGATAAGCTCATTTGAGCAATTAGCTTTTGTTTAGCTAAAGCTTCAAGTAAGTTTTCCTTTAATTTCCTTGTCTTTTAAATTTTTAGCTTAATAATTGCTTATTAGTATAGATCTGCTTATTAGCTTTATTTAGTTGCTTATCTGAGCTTGTTAGTGTTTCTAATTGCTTATTAGTCATTTCTCATCATTTGTTTTAGGTTAATATAGACTAGATCTTAGTTTTCTTAATATTTGTCATAAAACCTTAAAAAACCTAAAAATTAGTTAGCATAGTCATAAATCTTTGATTCTAGCCTAAGTGATTGATAGATCATGTTTATTAAGGTTGTTTTAAGCTGTTAGTGATCTGATATTAAGGTTTAGTTAAATAGATTTCAAATTCTTAAGCTTAATGAAATCTATGATAGTCTAAAGGTGTGTTTGGATTAAGCTTGTTTGACCTCTTAAAGTCAAATGCAGTTTGTGATTTCTTTTTGGATAGTTTGATTGTCATAATTAATAAGGTTTTGGATAGATTTAAGGTATTAGTTTAAGCTACTAATGATTTTACCAGGGGATTTTTCCCTTTGATTTCACTTGTGAAAATTTGATCCAAGCTCATTGAGCTTATTTGTGTTTGCATTATGTTCAAACATACTCAAATAGAGTGTGAAGTGCAAGTTTTCCCTTAAGGAAACCTGCACAATTTGTGTTTGTGGCTTTGCCATTTTGCACTAGCAGTAGTAACCTCAGTTACTACTGTCTGTTTTTCTATTAGCTTTTTCTTAAAAAACTCCAAAAATTCAAAAACAGTCTGTAGCTTTTTCATTATGCTTTTTAAGTGCTTAATTGTTTTTCAAAATGCTTTTTGAAAGTGTTTTTAAGTAGAATTCCAGGTCTACTTTGTAGTGTGATAAGCCATTTGGTCATAAGGATCCAATAGCTTATCTTAAAATAAGCCCAAAGGTTCCCATAAGGACTGTTTGGTAAATAGTTTTGAGTTAAGTGCTTATTTGTTTTTTTAGCTTATTATGTTTTCTTTTTGCTTATTTTTAGCTTATATCTGCTTAGTAGGTTAGATTAGGTTATTTGCATCTTAATTTGTTAGTAGTTAACTTAATATAGCTTATTTGCTTTCATAAAATTTCTAAAAAGCCAAAAACAGTTGTATTAGAACTTAGCATTTCATTTTAGAATTTTAAGTTGTAGTACCTGATTTCTTTGTTTAAATTTATAGCTTATTAGTTGTTTGTTAAGCTCTCATAAGCTTAGCTTAAGTCTTAGCTTATTTTGCATTTGAGCTTAGCTCAATTTTGAGTTTTTTTAAGTTAGAACCTGAGTTAGTCGTTTTGATCCTCAATGTTAGTTGGTTTTTAGTGTTTTCAGTAGAGTAAGCTTATTAGGATTAGTTTAAGCTCATCATAAGCTTCCAGGAACAGCTTTTGTTTTGAAATTTAAGCTTATATTAAGTCGTGTGCAAGAGTTTAAGTGTTAACAAGTAAAGTAAGCTTTTAAGTTCACTGTCAAAGTAATAAGCTTTTTAATAGCTTATTAAGAGCTTTTCATAAAAAAATTCGTATATTAAAAATGCTTATTTTGAGTTGCTAAACAACTTTGGTTTTAAAAGATTTTCGAAATATAAAAAAAAGGGAAACCAAGGAGGTCAGGGGTGTGTCGGGCTCGAACCCCCTACCTCGACTTAGTCTCAACCCTTTTTCACACACACACTTACCGCTATGCCCTTGGGACTTTTCTGTTAGTCTCTTGCAACATTTAAGTTTTATACTAGTTTTGTCATCTTAAGCTAAATAAGCTGTTTCAGCTTAATCGTAGCTTATTTGATAAGCTACCACTTCGGGCTTATTTCTCCTAGGATTCTCATAGTATAAGCTATTTTCTGTCTTTTTCCTAGAATTTTTACTATAAGTTTAGTATTTTTAATCTTTTATTTTCTCTAAAAACTTTAAAAAATCATAAAAAATAGAAAAATTAATCAAAAAAATAAAAATCTTTTTATAAAATTTTCTTTTATCATAAAGTTTGTAGGAAAATTAGTTTCACTTTCGTAGGGTCTAATTTGCAAAAATTCACTTTTTAAAGAACGAGTTTCGTTCCCGTTCTCGGTTTTCAATTTTTAACGCTCGTTTTAACTTCGTTTTCGTTCTAGTTTTTTTTTTAACTTCGTTTTTAGTCAATTAGAATACATTTTAAAAGAAAAAATTTAATTAGGTTTAATTTTGTAGAATTTAGGTTTTTGGACTTAGTTTTATTGTCCCGGCTCGCGTTTTTAGTTAAATTTTGATTTCCATTTATTTGTCTCTATGCTTAATTTTTAGTTTGTGTTGATTTTAAGTATGTTTAGTAGTTAATCAAAAATATCTTTGCTCTCATTCAAATCATAATCCAAGCTAAGACGTGGTTTCAATTGCACAAGTCGTTGGGGAAACGACCCGGGTGATCATTCTTCCAGGTTAAATATACGTATTATATATTATATATATCTTTTAGAGTGAGCTTTTCTTAAGGGAGACTTTAGGAAAGTTCTTAATTGCTCTTGTGGTAATATATTATATATTTTATCGTGTATAAAAATACATAATCAAAGTTCTTAATAGATATTCCATAACTTTTTGTCCCCGAACGTTTAATCAATTGATATCCTAAATATCAAGGGATTAACATTTTGGATAAGGGGAGAAAATGTGATTAAACTAAATCTAACTTGTACTAAAATGTGATCATATAAAATGGACTCAATGCACTCTACACTTAGCATGTACTACGATTACGATGCACATGTACGGGGGAAGTCAATTCGTAACCATGTTAAACATACGTAAATATATATAATATAATAAGTATAACACATATTTATATAATTATGCTATAATAAGTATAATATATACATTATTATATATATATTTATAATAATACGTTGAAAATTTCCTAATTCACCCTTGAGGACAAGGAAAAAAGGAGAATTCTTCAGAAAAATCTATAAATATAATATAATACGTATAGTTTAACCGGGAATATGCTTTTTCTCTCGTCGCTTTCCAACGCCTTGTCAAATTGAATCCATGCTTTAGCTTGGATTATGATTTTGAATGAGAGATAAATATATTTTTGTTTATCTATAGCAACTAAATTAAAGTAACAAGTTAAAAATAAGCCACAAAAACATAGCACACTTACAAATTAACCAGGAAACGGAAAATAAAACGGCATCAGAATAAGCAAATAAGACGAAATTAAACCCTAAAAATGCAAACTAAATTTCTAAACCTAAAATAAGACAAAAGAAAATTTTAGGAAAAAGAAAAATATTTTTTTTTGATAATTTTTGAATTTATTATGAATTAAAAACTATTTTAATCTAATTAAAACCTAAAAAATAGCAAATTAAGTCCTAAAAATTAAGAAAAATGATTTTTAAACTTAGAAAAATTTAAAATAACATAAAAATTCAGAAATTTTTTTTAACTATTTTTAAAATTAAAAATAAAAGCCCAAAAATGAAAATTAAAATCTAAAAGTGTTGAAAATGATTTTTCTGAATGTAAACCTAAAAGTATTTATTCTAATACTAAAAACTATTTTTTTGTATTTTATAAAATTTTTTTCTATTTTTTATGTATTTTCGAATTTTAAAACATTAGAAAAATGATTAAAAATAATCTATTAGATGGAAAAATACGAAAAAATTAGGAAAAGTCTAAAATGCAACAAAGTTTAAGGGAAAAATAAGAAAATACTACCAGCTAAACAAATAAGCTCCTAAATAGCAACAATAAGCTACGACTTACTAAGAAAAAGGAAAAGAAATACAAGTACAAGTATTAAATGAAAGGAAAGGATGATGGATGAGCTATTGAAGCAAGTTGGTTAACACGTTGGGCATTTGAGTTAGAGGTCACGGGTTCAAGGTTGGCTAACACCCTTTTTTGCATTTTTTTTTATTTTTGAAATCTAAAAGCTAAAACTTAAAGAAGATACTTTTTTAAGCTAGTTTAATAAAACAAGCACTAGCTGAAACCTAGAAATAAGCTTTAAAAAAGCTTTTGAAGTTCTGATTATAGAAAGTGGGCTTTTAAGCTCACTTATGCTTGTTTACACTAAATCACTTGCACAAAGCTCAATATAAGCTCAAATCTAAAACCAAAAGCTGTTCCAGGTAGCTTAAGATGTGTAAAAGCTAATTTTAACAAGCTATCTTAACCACTAACATTTTAAGCTAACTAAAATTGCTTATCAAAGTGACTATCTCAGGAACTAGCACAAAATGCTTAAAAATCAAACAAGCTAAAAAGCTCAATAAGATTTAACTGACTATGAACTTTTGCAAACTTAATGAACTACTTATAAGCTATGATTATCAACTAAAAAAACTAACACTATAAGCTAAGAATTAAAAATTAAGAGATAAGTTCTATACCTACTGTTTTTGGTCTTTTTGAGATTTTTGATGACTTTTTAAGCTAAATTTACCTAAGTATTTAAGCTAGAAATGATAAGACAAGCTTTTATCTAACTTAAACTATATCTAATCTATAAGGTCTTGGAATTTTATAACCTAACTCCTACAATTACCAACTTAAATGAAGCCTAAAAAGGACAGCAGTAGTAACTTATTGTTACTACTGCTGATGCAATTGACTAATTGGTTAAGACCAATAATGCAGGTGACCAAGGTGGTCAAACCTGCAATAGACACACTCAAAGAGTGTGTCTAAACACGAATCAAGCAAAAACCAAGCCTATGAAGGCTTGGTTCAAATTTTCACAAGCAAAATCATAGGGAAAATCCCCTGGTGCTAGAACAAGAAAAATGAGCCTTAAAATGATTATGAGCTTAAACTGACAGTACAAACCTTTTTAAAACTTAATCAAAGCTGACCAAAGAAAATTTTCCAAGTTACTTTGACTTTATAAAGTCAAAACACACTCAACCAAACACTCCTTTATACTTAGACATCTTTCATTTGGGCTTATGAAATTAAAATCCAATTAACAAGACCTTATTACCAGATATTAATTAGCTTATAACAGGCTTAACAATCATAAATCAACAACTAATTAAGCTAGAATCAAATTTTTAAAGACTAAGCTAATTATTAAGCTAAAAACAGATTAAGAAATATGATTAATAAGCTCAAACTAACAGTTATAAGTATAAATAAGCTAGATATTAAGCAGATTAAGCAAATAGTAAACAACTAAGCAATTTTAAAGATAGGAAATAAAGACAAGTAAAGTAAATAGGAAACTTACAAAAGGCTTCAGCTTAACAGAAGCTTATAGGCTCTTAGAGCTTATCTACAGCTCTGGCTTATCAGAGATAAGCCAGTAAAGTCCTTGGGATCCCTTCCATCTTTGGATCCCCTTCCAAAAGCTTATAATCCAATAGACAAGGTATTGAGCTAATTTTATTTATTTAAGTAGGTATTAAGACTGAATCAAACTCTATCACTAGCTTAGAGACTAGTGAGAGCTATAGAGAGCTTATTGAGAGCTTATGAGTCATTAACATGAAAACACTAGAGCTATTTGAGAATTTATAAAAATTGTATTTAAAGAAGACTGAATTTTCATTACTAAAAGCTTTGTTCATTTTACTGGAAAGAGATTACAATAGGAATTTAAAGAAAATACATAAAAAATTTCATAAGCTAAACTAAATTAAGCTAAAAAAAATAAAGAGCTAACTAGATAGTGTGTGTGTGAAATGTGTGGCTATTTATAGCCTCTTAGTGAACCTTTCTAGCCTTTTGAGGGCTACCCACGCTCCCATCAATCTCTGTCATCCATTCTTCCAATCATTGGAGGATAATCCTGAGCCGTTGGATCACTTATGAGCTCACACGGATTGCCAGCGTGGCAATCCGTGATTGAGACATTTGTGCTTCCATTGTGAGTGCCTTAAGTACAAAACCCATCATTCTTTGTGCTTCTACTCCTGCCAGCGTGTCATTCTTTGATGTGATAGACCAATGAGGTAAGTATGATGATGTATAACTCAGCCAGCATGTATTTGAGCCATTGAATTGCCCATCTTGCCCTTTAATTAGTAAAAGCCCTTTGTTTTACCCGGGGTTAATTGGTGAGGGAGACGATGAATAGTACCCAACGTTTTTTCGCGCCCAATTTTAACTGAGGGGGTAAAAGGGTATAACTTTGGGAATATGGCAAAGTGAGTCCTTGTTGTTGTGAATAAAGTCAATTATTTAAATAACTTTCAATCTTGGCAGAATTGGCCCTTGGACTTTTATAAAAGGGTTAGGGGCTTAGGATTTTGGGCTTTTGTTTTGGGCTTTGGATCCAGGTATGGTTTTGATAGAATTTGGCCCATTAAGCTTAGGGATCATTTGTGTAACTTTCTAAACCTTAAAGGACTGATTTGGAACCTTTTAGGGTTTTGTCTTTTTGTGGTTGACTTTTGTTGACCCATAGTTGACTGAGATCTTTGACTTTTTGGCTTGATTTCCCGGCTTCTTTTGTGCTCTTTCGTTCCTCGTGTCTGTGTTTGCCCGTTTTTGAACAGTTTTCTTGTGATTATTGCTATATCTGTACCTACATACACACAAACACAAAACAAGCATATTTTTGCCATTTTCACTGTGTTTTTGGTCATTTAGGGCTATTTTTGGTATAAATGGATATGTGTATTTCACACATATCAAAATTCCCCAAACTAAACGATTGCGTGTCCTCACGCAATATTACATGCCTTATAACCAAATATTTCAAAACTTCCCCAAACTAAACCTTTGAAAAGTAGCAAAGATTTTTGTTGAGAGAGCTAAGAGATTACAAGTTATAAAACACCCGATTTCCCATTTTCAAAGATTTTTCTCTTTTTTATGATTTTTCTTAATAATTAACTACCTAACTACAACTTATTCTTGTGTGACATAATGTATTGTTTTCATTACCTTTGTAGGTAACTTAAGGATCATGGAAACAAAAAGCAACAATTAAGTGCAAAAAAGATAACTTCATCATTCCCCATTTTTTTTCACCTTTTCCTATACTAAGCTTAAAAATAAGATCACCGTTAAGTCGAAAGCCAAGATGCTAAGACTACTTATAAATTACAACTGTGAATTTCTCTTCCCCTACCATAATCATATATTTAAGTGTTTTTGTGCTCAAAATAATTTAAAACCATTAAATCCACCATATTTTAGATATGAAAATCGACTAGCTTTACACAAATGGGCTTTTGGGATAATATGTATAATCAACTTAGTATGATCCACAACTCAAAGAAACGAAACCTCCTTAGCTAAGACACGTTGGTTTTCACTTGTCCCATGATTTACTTTCCTTCTCTAGCATCCCACCGTCATCGGGTAAGTGCTAAGGTTTTTGAGACCCCATCCGAAGAATAATAATCGAGACGCATGAACTTCCGAAGAAAAAGCCCTTTAGAACTTTTGCAAATTTGGTTCAAAAGAATACTTTGGTTTATAAAAAGAAAACTTTTACTATTTATTTTCTAACTTGCCAATATTAACATTACTATTTACATTATTAGGCTAGGAACCGGTATCACTTTTCTTTCGACGACACATCGGCCACGCCTCCGACAAGAGTCCGTGTACTTATTATGATACCGACCCTAAATATACATCCTCCACCCTTTCTTTCGATGTCACATCGGGAATGAACCGACAAATGCCCATGTACTTTATTGCGATGAGTTTTGATATTAATTATAATAGTACTAAGATTTATAACTTGCCACCTTTTATTCACAACAAAATTTTTTTATCTTTATCATCATTTTTTTTTTTTTTTTATTTATTTTTTTTAAACATAATAACATATTATTTTTGCAAATAGAAAAATTTCGTTTTAGAAAACCAAAGTATAAACTTGAACTAAAATTCTTATTTACAAATGACGTTGACTTCATCGATAAAGCTTTTTTCTCTAAATATGTTGATTAGACTTTTAAGAGTAAAACTCTAATTTGTAAAAATTAAAGAGAACACGTATGATTAATCATTTTAAGAACTTCGGGGAAGAAAAACCACAAGTTATTTTTATAAGCCTTTAAGTTTTCCAAATAAACCTTGTTTAGCATCCTAATTCGTAATTAACACTATCATCTCTTATTCTTTGCAATTTAAAATCTCTAATAAAGAGATTCGCAAATACTTAGCCTATATAAAATCCAACTTGGCATATTTAAAATCTACTTGAGATTAGCACAAGTCTTCATTTACTAATGATTTCAAGTCTAGCATGTTTAAAGTCTACATGAGACTAGCACAAGGGTCAAAAAATTACTTCTTATTCTCACCAACGGAAAACCTACATTCGTGTCTTAACACTTATTATTATTATTATTATTATTATTTAGAATATTTAACTAAATAACAAGACTGAAAAATTTAAAATTTTTGCTATTTTTGGGAGAAAATGGGTACGTAAGAACAAAACAATAAGCAAGCAACATCAAATCTATAAATTCCCTCCCCAAACTAAAACGAACATTATCCTCAATGTTTAAAGGCGGGTCTCTACGCAAATCTAATCCATTTATTAATTATGCAAAGATAAATGTGAATCGATAATGATGAAAGGATATCGGATCTCCCCAAACTAATTGCAAATAAAGGATAGGAAGCTCGAGTGAACCGGGACACAACACCAAACACGAGAGGCTTCAAAAATTGTTGGTTCAATCCTAAAAATCACAACAAACAACAAACAACAAAGAACGGAAGAAGCTAGCCTCAACACATCACAACACATTAGAAAATAGAAAGAAGAAAGAAAAAGGATAAGCATGGGATGAACTCCCACGAAGCGGCTTGTTTTTGTTTACTGAGTCGCAAGATCGACTCGATTCCTGTATTTAATTGTCCTTAGGGAATGTTTGGAGATCCAAAATAACCAACGGTGATGTATTCCCTCCATAGTAATGCTTAAGACGATGGCGGTTGACTTTGAAATTTGAACCATCGGTATGACACAATTTGGCTGTGCCATAAGGATAAACTTCGACAATTGTGAAAGGACCGAACCATCAGGACTTGAGCTTTCCGGAGAAAATCTTTAATCGGGAGTTGAAAAGTAAGACTTGATCACCAACATTGAAGATTCAATTTTTGATCTTAGAGTCGTGAAGTTTCTTCATCTTCTCCTTGTAGATTAATGAATTCTCATAGGCTTGATCTCGAAGCTCGTTAAGTTCGTTAAGTTGGAGCTTTCGATGATCACTCGCGGTATTGAGATCGAACTTGGTATGCTTAAGAGCCCAATATGCTTTGTGTTCTAGTTCAACTGGTAAGTGACATGATTTTCCATAAACTAGCTTGTAGGGCGTGCATCTGATCGGAGTCTTCTAAGCGGTTCGAAATGCCCATAAAGCATCGTCTAATTTGTCGGATCACCAGGCACTGTTTTCGCCAACCATTCTTTCTAAAATTCTTTTAAGTCCACGATTCGTCAACTCAACTTGACCACTAGTTTGAGGGTGGTAAGCGGTAGAAAGACGATGTGTGACCCCATATTTAGACATGACTTTATCAAATTTGTCATTACAGAAATGGGTCCCACGATCGCTTATGATAGCTCTCAGTGCACCAAATCAGGAGAAAAGAGATTTCAAAAATTTGACAACTACTCTAGCATCGTTGGTGGGGAGCGCCTTGGCTTCAACCCATTTTGAAAGATAATTGACGGCTACGAGGATATATTTGTTTCCCCTTGACGACGGAAAAGGTACCATAAAATCAATGCCCCATACATCAAAAATTTCACAAAGTTGGATAGCATTTGAGGCATCTTATCTCGATGTGAAATTTTGCCTTGCCTTTGACATGCATCACAAGATTTGATCATTGAATGAGCATCTTTATATATGGTAGGCCAAAAGAACCCGGCATCAAATACTTTCCAAGCGGTGATGTCGGCACTATGATGGCCCCCGGTAGGTCCTTCATGACAAGCCTTGAGGATTTCAAGAGCTTCTTGTCCAAATACACACCTACGGATGATTTGATCCGCACATATTTGAAAGAGATAGGGATCATCCCAAAAGTAATGCTTTACATCTTTGAAAAACTTTTTCTTTTGTTGAGTTGACATTCCTTTGATGAGAAAATTCCCCGCGTGGTAATTTGCTATATCGGCAAACCACGGAGTACTTTAGTTATCATGAGAAGTCACCGTATTCAATGTATCAAGAGGAAAGGTTTCGTTAATCTTCTTAGGATCAAAAGCATTCTCATACGGGTTTTCTAGACGTGAAAGGTGATCGGCTGCATAGTTTTCAGCTCCTTTGGTATCAATCACTTTAAAATCGAATTCTTGGAGAAGTAAAACCCATCTAAGCAATCTTGCTTTGGCATCTTTCTTGTTGAAGAGGTATTTTAAAGCGGAATGGTCCGTGTAAACAACACTTTTATTCATGATAAGATATGATCGAAATTTCTCAAAAGCGTATACTACTGCAAGCATCTCTTTTTCTGTTGTTGTGTAATTTGTTTCTGCTTCGGTCATCGTTTTGCTTGCGTAATGAATTGGTCTAAAATGCTTCTTAATCCTTTGCCCTAGAACCACACCTATTGCATAATCACTTGCATCTCATATGAGTTCAAAAGGTTGTCCCAATTGGGGGAAATCAGAATTGGAGCTTTAGTTAATTTCTTTTTTAGAGTCTGAAAGGCTTGAATGCATTCTTCTGAAAAGATAAACGGGGTGTTTTTCTCAAGAAGGTGGGTCATGGGTTGAGAAATCTTTAAAAAATCTTTGATGAATCTACGGTAAAAACCAGCATGCCCAAGAAAACTTCGGATACCCTTGACGGTAGTTGGGTGAGGTAGCATAGAAATCACATCGATTTTAGCTTTGTCGACTTCAATTCCTTTCTTTGAGATCTCATGTCCTAATACGATACCTTCTTTAACCATGAAATGGCTTTTTTCCTAATTTAGAGCTAAATTAGTGTCTTCACACCGTTTAAGCATTTTATCTAGATTGGTGAGGTACGTGGAAAAAGAATTTCCAAAAATCGAGAAATCATCCATGAACACTTTGAAACGTGCCCGGTGCATTGTATAAACCAAAAGGCATGCGGTGATAAGCAAACGTTCCGTATGGGCAGGTGAATGTGGTCTTTTCTTGGTCTTTTAGATCAATTGGAATTTGGAAATAACCCGAGAAACCGTCGAGGAAACAATAGTACTCATTTCCTGCGAGTCTCTCAAGCATTTAATCCATGAACGGCAAAGGGAAATGATCTTTTCTTGTAGCTTCGTTCAACTTGCGATAATCAATACAAACTCTCCATCCTGTTACAAGTCTTGTCGGCACTAATTCGTTATCATCATTGGTTACAATGGTCATTCCTCCTTTCTTTGGTACACAATGCACTGGGCTCACCCAAGGACTATCCGAGATTGGGTAGATTAATCCAGCGTCAAGAAGTTTTTCAACCTCTTTCTTAATGACATCATGGATCTTAGGATTAACCCTTCTTTGATGTTGGACCGCTGGTTCATAGTCGTCTTCCATTAGAATTTTATACGAACAAAATTTTGGGTTAATACCCTTAATGTCGAAAAGTTTCCAAGCAATTGCTTGCTTTCGGGACTTAAGAACCTTTATGAGAGCGGTCTTCTCATAGCAATTATGACATGCAACTTGTTGTTATCTGCTAAAAACGCGTATTCGAGATGAGGTGGTAAGTCCTTATGTTCAACTTCGGGAGGTTCATTGATTGAAGATTCAGCGGATTTACAAACTTTAAGCTCTTTCCTAATTTCTAGTAAGTAATTTCCTTGATTCAGTTACGGCGAAGGATCATTATTGAGAAGAGATTCGAGAAGGAGAATGTCCCCCTCTGGGTCATAATAAGCTTCATCAACTTCCGGTGAAGTTGGATCATCGGCTAGAGCAAGAAAAGTATCAGCTTCTTCCAAAAGTAGAAAATCACTATCCCCAAAAGGAGTGAGAGTCGAAGAAGAATTTGAAACAATCGGATCGTATCCTGGAGTAGGATTTCCATATGCATTTGAATCTGAAAAATCTAAAACTTCTTGTGAGTATTCTTCACACGTAACATCAATAAGATCAATTTTCTTCAACGATTCGAGATTGTTGTATGAAATAGAAGGAGTATCACCACATTTAAGGGTCAAATATTGATCATCGTTTCTAAGAATTATCTCTTCTTCATACACATCAATTAAAGCATGAGCCGTCCTAAGAAAAGGTCTCCCGAGTATTAATGGTACTCGAGGATCGGCTATGAAATCAAGAACAACAAAATCAGCTGGAAAGTAGAACTTTCCTACCTTGACAAAAACATTCTCAACTACACCGATTGCTTTGGAAATTGTTCGGTCGGCCAATTCTAACACCATTTTAGTATCATTTAGGCTCCGGAGTCCAAGCTTTTTCCAAATGGAAAGAGGCATGAGATTAATGCTAGCACCTAAATCGGCTAGGGCTAAGCAATTATCAAACTCCGAAAAATCACATTGGATAAGGAATCGACCGGGGTCACCTAGCTTCTTCGGAAGCTTTTTGAGGACAAATGCACTACAATTTTCATTCAAAGGTGTCTTGGTTAACTCGATTAACTTGTCTTTGTTATTAAGCATCTTTTTGAACATCGGAGCAAACTTAGGCATATGAATAAGAGCGTCCGCGAAACTTAGCTCAAAGTGAAGATTACGGAAAATTTCCATAAACTTGGAAGCTAGGATATCATCCTTTTCACGGAGTTTCTCTTTTGCAAATCTTGAAGGGTAAGGCAAACTAGTCTTGGTCTTTTGAGTAAAGAGAGGTTCATTGATTGATTCTTTGTCTTTGTTTTGATCTTGGACCAAAGGAGGTTGGATGTCTTTGGTGTTTAGAAGCACCATATCCTTTGTTACCTCGGGTTCCTTTTCCACCACCGGCGGTGGAATCGGAGGTCCATCATATGAGGTACGACTTCGTGTGGTAATGGCCTTGGCTTCATTCCTAGGGGTTGGTATGGTGTTGCTGGGTAAAGAACTCAAACTTGAAGCTTGGTTGGTATGGTAGTTTTGCATTAAACTTAGCATCATGTTTTGAAAATCATCTTGCTCCTGGTGAGAATCATTGTAAACTCTTTGAAAATCATTTTGGTTCCTTTGAAAATTGTCTAACTTCATTTGCAAATTATTCATGATCGCATCATTAGCCTTAGCATAACTTTTAAAATCCGTTTTAGAAACACCTTGAATTTGTGAAACGGGAGGTAAAGCTTGATTAACCAATGGTTGATTTGTTGGTGGTTGGTATGGTGGGGTTTGATAAACGGCTCCTTGATTGTTTTGACGGTTTTGGTTGAAATTGCCTCCATAGTTTTTATTCGAATTGAAATTGTTTCCTTGATATCGGCTTTGGTTTCCTTGGTTGCTTTGAACATTTGGTTGATTAAAACCGGGTGGTCTCATTTGATTTGCCAAATTAGGAGGATTCCTTTGAACAAAGTTGCCAACGGCGGCGGTTTGTTGGAATTGATGAATGTTATCATGAAAAACGGGAAATTCATTCCTTGTTAACGGACAATTGTTGAAATTATGGTTTGAACCACATGTAACACAAACTTCCTCGACTGCTTTGACGGTAGCAGGAGTCGTAACATTCTTTTCACTAATCATCTTTTCTAATCGGCTCATTCGAATATCCATTTTATCTTCAAGAGAAGCGGCGAGTTGTTGAAATTCAAAAGAATTAGAAGGTGTAGAAGTAGAAAGAGGAGCATTCGTACTCACTCTTGGTTCAATTGCACGACTTCTTGAATAACGAACCTTGGATTTACTCTCAATAATGGCTAAACCATCACGAGACATTTTATCTAGAAAATTTCCACCCGCGGCGGAATCTAAAGCATCTTGATTATTTGTATTCAAAGAGTTGTAGAACGTATTAAGTTGATGTAATTCTGAAAAACCATGATGAGGACATTGGTGAAGAAGTCCTTTGAAACGTTCCCATGCTTCGTTGAAAGTTTCATTTGGTTTTTGCAAGAAAGTAGTGATTTCATTTCGAAGGTAAGTTGTTTTCGAAGGTGGAAAGAATTGGTTTATGAATTTCGAGACAAGATCATCCCACGTTAGAATCGATCGAGGTGGTTCTTTATCTAGCCAAGTCCGGGCTTCACCTTCGAGAGAGAAAGGAAAAAGCAAAAGCTTAATCGACGTATTCGGAACGTCCGGATGTCTAAACGTAGAAGTAACCTTGTTGAAAAATCGGAGATGATTATGAGGGTCTTGCCTACCCGTAAATTGATTACTTTGAACAAGATTAATCAAAGTTTGTTTGAGTTCAAAATTGTTTGCATTTATCAGTGGTACAACAATTGCATCTTCGTATCCCTCGATGGGAGCTTGTAGCATTTGAGCCATGGTACGATTGTCGGCCATTGGAATCTCGGGTTCCTCAACAATAACCGATGTTAATTGTTGTTGTCGACGATTTCGATTACGAGCTTGAGAACGAGTGCGCATGCACTAAAAATAGAGAAAAGAAATTAAAAAGAAAACAAAAATTACACTAATTTTTTTTATTTTTGAATTTTTTAAACAATCTATTTTAAACGGATACACGGAAGACAACGTAAACCAAATAATCGAATTACTTCACGGTAACTCTTAAAAATTACTTCTTAAGATGAGTCGTACCTCGTAAATGACACAAATGGTAAGTTTTAAAATCTTTGATTCGAGTTGGGAACTTATTATGATAATACCTCAATTGAAGGTATTATTTGTTGATGTTCTTTTACCAACTTTGTTTATTGTATTTCTTTTTAATGACAATTTTTTATATTTTTGATTTTTTCTTTTTTATTTTTTTATTTTTTTATGATAACTATACTAAAAAGAAAAGAAAAATATTTTTTTTACTTTTTATATATATTGTTTTATTTTTTTGGGTTTTTGATTTTTATAACAAAAATATAACTTTCGTAAACGAAAGGATCTTCAAATCAAAATCAACAAACGTAAACGAAGGAATCTTTAACACAAGTCTCCGGCAACGGCGCCAAAAATTGATTCGTCAATTTTAACACACGTAAAATAATATATATATATAATTATATACGATATTCATCAATAAAAATAGATATATATTATATATATAATACTATATATATAATCATTGTTGGAAAATTTCTAGTTTACCCTTGAGGACAAAGGAAAAAAGGAAATTCTTCAGAATATATATAATATAATATAATACGTATATTTAACCGGGAAGTATGCTTTCCCTAGTCGTTTCCCCAACGACTTGTGAAATTGAAACCACGCTTAAGCATGGATTATGATTTGAATGAGAGAAAAGATATTTTTATTTATCTATAGCTACTAAATTAAAGTAACAAGTAAAATAAGCACACAAAAACAGTTAAGCACTTAAACAATTAACCGAAACGAATAAAACCCAACAAATAAGAAAATAAGACGAAATTAAACCCTAAAAATGCAAACTAAATTTCTAAACCTAAAAGGATTTATTCTAATACTAAAAACTATTTTTTTGTATTTTTATAAAACTTTTTTCTATTTTTTATGTATTTGCGAATTTTAAAACATTAGAAAAATGATTAAAAATAATCTATTAGATGGAAAAATACGAAAATTTTAAAAAAAGTCTAAAATGCAACAAAGTTTATGGGAAAAATAAGAAAATACTACCAGCTAAACGAATAAGCTCCTAAATAGCAACAATAAGTTACGGCTTATTAAGAAAAAGGGAAAGAAAAACAGGTACAAGTATTAAATGAAAGGAAAGGATGATGGATGAGCTATTGAAGCAAGTTGGTTAACACGTTGGGCATTTGAGTTAGAGGTCACGGGTTCAAGGTTGGCTAACACCCTTTTTTGCAATTTTTTTATTTTTGAAATCTAAAAACTAAAACTTAAAGAGGACACTTTTTTAAGCTACTTTAATAAAACAAGCACTAGCTGAAACCTAGAAATAAGCTTTAAAAAAGCTTTTGAAGTTCTGATTACAGAAAGTGGGCTTTTAAGCTCATTTATGCTTGTTTACACTAAATCACTTGCACAAAGCTCAATATAAGCTCAAATCTAAAACCAAAAGTTGTTCCATGTAGCTTAAGATGTGTATAAGCTAATTTTAACAAGCTATCTTAACCACTAACACTTTAAGATAACTGAAATTGCTTATCAAAGTGACTATCTCAGGAACTAGCACAAAAAGCTTAAAAATCAAATAAGCTAAAAAGCTCAATAAGCTTTAACTGACTATGAACTTTTGCAAACTTAATGAACTACTTATAAGCTATGATCATCAACTAAAAAAAAGTATCTCTATAAGCTAAGAATTAAGAATTAAGAGATAAGTTCTATACCTACTGTTTTTGGTCTTTTTGATGACTTTTTAAGCTAAATTTACCTAAGTATTTAAGCTAGAAATGATAAGACAAGCTTTTATCTAACTTAAACTATATCTAATCTATAAGCTCTTGGAATTTTATAACCTAACTCCTACAATTACCAACTTAAATGAAGCCTAAAAAGGACAGCGACAGTAACTTATTGATACTACTGCTGATGCAATTGACTAATTGGTTAAGACCAATAATGCAGGTGACCAAGGTGGTCAAACCTGCAATAGACACACTTAAAGAGTGTGTCTAAACACTAATCAAGCAAAAACCAAGCCTATGAAGGCTTGGTTCAAATTTTTACAAGCAAAATCAAAGGGAAAAATCCCCTAGTGCTAGAACAAGAAAAATAAGCCTTAAAATGATTATGAGCTTAAACTGACAGTACAAACCTTTTTAAAACTTAATCAAATATGCAAACAAAGCTGACCAAAGAAAATTTTCCATGTTACTTTTACTATATAAAGTCAAAACACACTAAACCAAACACTCCTTTATACTTAGACATCTTTCATTTGGGCTTATGAAATTAAAATCCAATTAACAAGACCTTATTACCAGATATTAATTAGCTTATAACAGGCTTAACAATCATAAATCAACAACTAATTAAGCTAGAATCAAAGTTTTAAAGACTAAGCTATTTTTTTTGGTTTTTTAGTGATTTTAAGACAGTTTATGAAATACTAAGATTTAAATCTATAAAGCTAAGAACAGATAATTGATAACTAATAAGCAATAAAGCAATTTTTTTAAGCTAAAATTTAAAGAACAAGAAATTAAAAGAAAACTTACTTAAAGCTTCAGCTAAACAGAAGCTAAGTGTTTATAGAACTTATCAACAGCTCTGGC
>BQNB010024249.1:0-58412 GCA_026074375.1 Tanacetum coccineum
AAAAATGGATTAAAATTGAGGAACAAACTCTTATAATGAAAGCAGTAAATCACATAATGCCTCGAGTTCTCAAAAGAGTCTTCGCCAATTGGAGAACCATAAGACTCTCACTAGGTTTTCTGCTAAAGTGCCTAGATCGCTACATCCATCATATAACATGATTGCGTGAGTCTTATAGCCGAGATAAAACAAGAATAAAATAACATGGAAGCTTAATTAACATTTAATTTTTAATCTATTCTTCTTTTTATCAATATAACAGTTGTGTTGATTCTAGGTTGTTTATTTATTATTTATGGCAAGTATTGCATATAATTGCCATAATTTTCCAACAAAACAATAAATAAACCGATTTCATGCAGCCCTAGCGTGTTTAAATCGTATGTAATATATAAATACTAAACGAGTTGACTCGTGATGCCACTGTTGGAATTTAACAATCAAGTTAACCATTAATTCTTACGAGTACGCATCGGATATAGATCTAGTTTAGCACATACAATTAATCATACATTAAACACAAAAGGAATATAAAAGGTAAATAGAAAACATACCCTTGTAGTCAACTGCAAGTAATTGAAACCGAGAACTAAAAACTAGTGACTAAGCTGTCACCTCTACGAGAACTCACACAAACACGTCAATAAGCACGCCCGGATGCTAATCCTACTTCACGTGTATCCCAAACAACACTTGTAATATAATCACCCCTGAATAAAAGCCCCAAAACCACTCTTGTACTTGGCACCGAAAATCAGGAAGAAAGAATTAGGGTTTAACCGAAATCGGTTCAACCGAATTTGGTCAATGTGAACCAAAAATCACCAAGAACTAAACCCTAATCAAATCTGATTGTTATCACACCTTGAGAACTCGTAAACCCTCGTCTATAACCTCCTGGACCAGATCTAAGGTCAAACCGAACTTAGAACCCTTAGAAAAGGTAACCGAAAATGGCAGGGGTTTTAGGAAGAACCAAAAATCAAAACTGCCTTGATAAAGGGGTTTGATTTCGGCTGCTTTGTGATTAGGAGAAGGAAGGGCAGAATCTTAGAGTTTTGTTTGTTGTATGTGACGCCTGGAATGGGTGGGGGTTGAGGTCTTTATATAGCCTCAAAGCCCTAAAGTGATAAGAATAAAACTCTTAGAGTTTAAACCTTATCACACAACATTCAAGCCTTATCACCAACACTTCCACCTCCTTATCTCCAAGATACACCGAACCTAGACCCTCTCTAGAACCTTCCTCATGTAGCCGGCCTCATAAGGACACCATAAGGCCCTTGTCTAGTCGATGTCTTGTCCAAATGATTTACTTTAAAACGACACGTGAAGTTTCAAACGTACTATAAATGTTTTTCGTGTGTGCCCCCAATAGGCTCACACACTTCTAGTCGTATGTGGCTAATCCAACTACCACATTCCAACAGCTCCCACTTGGGAGTTGGAGTAGCAGACAACACATATACTAACGACGGAAACGTCTAGCAACACTCACATTCGTTTTTAAAACTAGAAGTGTCTGAGATCAAGTTTCATAAACATTCTCAGTAGCATGGTTATTTTATCTCTTGCTATAATCATCCCTTTGTTCAAATACCGTTAAACCATGGATATGGATCCTAACTCATTCCATATAGTTTAACCATTTAGATTCTCGTTATAGAATTCAATACAGATATACCAAATGTAATCAAGAAT
Source organism: Tanacetum coccineum (assembly GCA_026074375.1). Classification (NCBI taxonomy): domain Eukaryota; kingdom Viridiplantae; phylum Streptophyta; class Magnoliopsida; order Asterales; family Asteraceae; genus Tanacetum; species Tanacetum coccineum. The sequence goes on from BQNB010024249.1 coordinate 1,702, forward strand.
CATCTTGCATTACCCTTTGGGTTCGGCCAAACAATTATCTGATTAATTCTGGAGAGGCGCCAAGGTATTATTCTGCACATATCAAGTGGAGGAACAAATTCTTTGTTGAATACAAGTGTTGTGAATGCTGCTTCACATCACTTCCAATAATAGTCTTTATAACTACCATTTTCAGGACAGCGTTTGACATAGAATTAAAAAGTGATATCCACACATACCAGAACTTGTTTGTATTCTCAAGTCTAAGGATGACTTAACTAACCATTTTCAAATTTTACTTATGACAACGGATCCATAAAGTAAACATTCGAAGGTTGGGGTGTCCAATACGCATCCCTTGTGAGTAACATATGAGTTTGGTGGGAACCTTCCATATATTCAAAGAATATAACCAACACTCACATTTGCCTTATGTAACAATACTCCCATATTGTTAACCGACAATGGACTTATTTAGAATGATAAATCATTCAAGGATTAAATATGCAAATATAGGACAAACAATTGTTATATGAATGATAACAAATACCTCGTATCTTTATTCATCAGAAAATAAAATTGTCTTACAATCCCAATTATCCAAATGACTAATAAACACAGATTTACATGAAACTACTAGCTGGAAGCATTCCAATATTCCTAGTAAGTTCTGAATGCTTTGGAAAAGCCAACGCTTTTGTAAACGGATCAGCTAAGTTGTCATCTGTGTGAACTTTTTCTAACTTTATGTCACCAAATTCAATAACTTCGCGGAGGTAGTGAACTTTGGCACGGAAATGTCTAGCACCTTTAGTGATTCCAGACTCATTAGCTATAGCGATTGCTCCAGTATTATCACAATACATATTAATGGGTTTTTCAATTGTGGGAACAACACCGAGCCCAGAAATGAATTTCCTAACCCATACGGCTTCCTTAGAAGCATCAAAGGCAGCAATATACTCAGCTTCTGCAGATGAAGTAGCGAAAATGCTTTGCTTGGCACTCTTCCAGTCAACAGCACCTCCATTCAAAACGAACACATATCCAGTCTGAGACTTGAGGTCATCAGCATCCGTCAGATATCCAGCATCAGTGTAGCAAGAAACCCTGAGCTCTCGTTTTAGATCACCTCCGTAAACTAGAAACATGTCCTTAGTATTCCTGAGATACTTCAGAATGTTCTTAACAGTAGTCCAGTGAAGATCACCTGGATTCTGTTGGAATCGGCTTGTTATGTTCTGAGCGAACGCAACATCAGGGCGAGTACATCTCACAGCATACATAATAGAACCCACAGCCGAGGCATATGGAACACTTTGCATGCGCTTCAACTCAGCAGGTGTAGAGGCACCTTGTGATTTACTCAATCTAAGCTTATCTTGCATGGGGATACTTCCACGTTTGGAATTCTCCATGTGAAATCGCTTTAAGATTTTCTCGATATAAGCACTTTGACATAAGCCAATCAACCGTCGTGATCTATCTCTGTAGATCTTGATTCCAAGAATATATGCAGCTTCACCTAAATCTTTCATAGCAAAACACTTTCCAAGGTAGGGATTTTAACATCCTTTAACATTGGAAAGTTGTTTCCCATTGATCATATGTCATCGACATACAAGATTATAGAAGTTACTTTACTCCCTAGCTTTTAATATACACATGCTCATCACAATTTTGAGTGAAAACCAAATTTCGTTATCATCATTAAATCGTTTAGTTCCCATTGCCTGATGCCTGCTTAAACCCATAAAATAGAACGGCTACCAGCTGCATACTTGGTTTTGATATTTTGGATTGACAAAACATTCAGGTTCTCCATGTAAAACCTCATCATTGAATATCCCATTGAGGAAGGCAGTTCTGACATCCATTTGCCAATCTCAAGTCATAGTACGCAACTATTGCTATAAGAATCCGTAATCGCTCTAAAGTCTGCAACAGGAGAAGAAGTTCCTCATAATCAATCCTAGGTTTGAGTATAGCCCTTCGCCACAAATACGAGCTTTATAGTATAAAGCTCCATCCATTCGGTCTTTTTCTTAAAAGAGCCACTTGCAACCAACATTTTTGCCATTAGGAGGAAGTTCAACTAAGACCCAAACTTCGTTGTCTTTCATGGATTGCATTTCCACATTCATAGCATTAAGCCATTTATCAGACTTAGGGTCTAACAATGCAGCTTTATAGTTAGCAAGTTCACCGAGATCCCCTAACTCATGTTCCTCATCATCGATGTATAAACACATACGATTTGTGGGATGTCGTGTCCTTGTGGACCTACGAATGGGAATGATATCACTTTGAGGTTCATCTATTTCTAGATCATCCTCTTCATGATTTAAGCTAGTGTCTATAGAAGGATGCGTATCTTCTTCTTGAATAATTTCAAGATCTTCTAGACTCCCACTTGCTTCTTGATTTATAAGACTATTCTCTAGGAATTCAGCATTCCGAGCAACAAGGACTTTGTTCTCGGGTGGGTAGTAGAAAGAATAACCCATTGTTTCCTTTGGGTATCCTATGAAGATACACTTAATAGACCTGGGTTCTAACTTGTCAGGCTTGGTAAGAGTATCTCGCTTAACAAGTGCCTCACAACCCCAGACTTTTAAGTAAGACAACTTAGGGGCTTGCCCATGCCATACTTCGTATGGTGTCTTTTCAACCTTCTTAGTTGGAACCATATTGAGAATGCGTGCAGCAGTCTCAAGAGCATAATCCCAAAAGGACTTTGGAAGAGTTGTTTGACTCATCATAGATCGAACCATATCTAGTAGGGTTCTGTTTCTCCTCTCCGACACACCATTGTGTTGTGGAGTGTAAGGAGGAGTACGATGGGCGATAATCCCATGATCCTTGAGATGATCCAAAAACTCTTGACTCATATATTCGCCCCCACGATCAGAACGTAGCGATTTTATGGTCTTGCCGAGTTGATTTTCTACTTCCTTTTGAAACACTTTGAAAGTTTCAAACACTTCATGTTTATGCTTTAACAAGTAAACATAACCATAACGACTAAAGTCGTCAGTGAAAGTGACGAAGTAGCTTGCTCCTTGCCTTGAAGTGATCTTAAATGGGCCACATACATCGGTGTGTATTAGTCCAAGTAAGTCTTTGGCCCTTTCCACTTGATGTGTGTAAGGTTTTCTTGCCATCTTTCCAGACATACAAGGAACGCATTTTTCAAAAGCCTTAAGGTCAATTGAATTGAGAAGTCCATTGTGTTGCAACTTTTCAATGCGTTTCTTGCTGATGTGTCCAAGACGACAATGCCACAAGAGAGCAGAGTCCAAGTCTAGTTTGGCTCTTTTGTTGCTAACAGTATATATAGAATTTTCATTTGTATAAGAATTAGACAAATCAATTTCAAAAATACCATCCCTTGGGATAGCACTAAAATAAACCATGTTATTCCTAGAAACTTGAATTGTATTATTCACGAAGCGGTTAATAAAACCATCTTCGTACAAACGGGAAACTGAAATTACTCCTCTAGTAATAGAAGGAGCATAATGACAATTGTTCAAAACAATAACTAATCCGCTAGGGAGAGATAAATCAAAGTTGCCAATTGCTTCCACAGCTTTACGTTGACCATTGCCCACGTACAAGCTAAGAGCCCCCGGCTTCAGTTTCCTACTTGCCCTTAGACCCTGCGTTGTATTACAAATATGAGTACCACAACCAGTGTCATAGATCCATGATCTATTAAGGAAAGTATTGAGTTCTATAGCGAAGATACCTGAACCACCAGCTCTAGAGGCTGCGTTCTTTTTCTTCTTCAGCAACTCAGCTAAGTACTGAGGACAGTTCCTCTTCTAGTGTCATGTCTCACCACACTCATGACATATTAAGTCCTTTGTAGGATCTTCCCTCTTGGGTGGAGGGGGAATCTTGGGCTTGGGAGCATAAGCGTTCTTATTTTTCTCATTCCCTTGATTTTGTCCCTTGGAAGCCATTTGGGTTGTGGTTTTTTGTGCTTTTTACCTTTCTGGACTTTACCCGCTCGAATAGCATGCATAGCATGAGCGTTGTTTTTGGGGAGATTAAGAGTTTGCTCATGGAGCTTTAGCATAGCATGCAACTCGTTAACTGTCTTCCCCAGGCTATGCATATTGTAATTTTGCACAAACCCATCAAATTCCTTGCGTAGACCGATAAGAATCAGACTCACGGCAAGGCCAAGTGTCACGAGGTGCCCCAAACACTCTAGATTGTCAATATAGCCCTTCATTTTCAGAACATACAAGCTAACTGACTGCCCTTCTTCTTGCTTGCAAGAGTGAAAATCTCACGTAGTCTGAAGAAGCTCCTACTCTACTTGCTAGGCAAACAGAGTTTTTAACTCCTTTAGCATGTCATTAGCATGGAGGTTTTCCAGATTTCGTTGGATCTCTGGCTCCATGGTCATGAGCATGAGTCCAACAATCTCTTTTGATCAATTAACTCAAGTAGTATAAGCAGCAAGGATTTCAGGAGCAACTTGCTGGCCTGCAGGTGCTACAGGAATAGGAGGAAGTGGCTGCTCTAGGTAAATCAACTTATCCTCAATTGATAGTACAATCCTTAGTTGTCGATACCAATCAATAAAGTTGGGTCCAGTCAGTTTTTGCTTCTCAAAGAAGCCCCTGAAGACCGAATTGTTAGCTGACGGGGTTATCATCTACAATTAGAAAAAAGTTCAAATATTAGTATTGTCGATTGTAAACACCCCAAAAATCAACAACGCATCTGAATTACCACTTGGGGGTGTTACTTCTAGTCCATAAACTCACAAGTCACAGAAAACGACCTCGAAAAGAGACTTTTAAAATAATTTCTCATTCGATATAATAAAATCAGAGTTTACAGAGGGTCCAAATTATAACAATTGAAAACATTTGTTTTAAAACGTTTTGTCGATGTACCTCAAAGTTATTAAGCTCAAAAATAAATCCCGCGACTCAAATGCTCCCAATGCTCACTATCAAACTAAATAACCTGAGAAAATACATGCTAAAACGTCAACAATAATGTTGGTGAATTCATAGGTTTAAGTAAAAGTAGTGTTGAAATAATTTAAGAAATATTTCAGTAAGAAAAGTAGCGTTACAGCATTTCAAAGTGTTATTTTCAAAATCCAAGTAGTGATTCAGTAAATCAAGTAATGTTGAGTATTGAACAAGATCAGTAGTGTAGACAAGGGAACACCAAGTTCACCAAGTATATGAATGAAACAAGTATATATGCACTAAGCACATGACACCGAACCTTAACACGTAATATAATCAAATCAGTAATCGTAATATATGCCCCAAGCAGGAAAAAGGATGCTGCCAAACAACCAACGTATTATTCAAATGTTAAATGCGCCACATGGTTATCTAGAAACCATATCCCGGGCGGGGATTGTCAGTCCCGATAGATCTATCCACAACACACGGTTCATGATAAAAGGGGACTTAGCGGCAGAAGGGTACTTAGGCAATAATGTAATCAGGAAATAGCATACAGTTTTGAAAACACTTGTGTCCAAAGAAATCAAGCATGTAATCTCCCCCGAATTTAATAAAACAAGTAGTAGAAAAAGGGGCTACGAACTCACCTTGAGTGAATGGTAATCAACAAGTATTCACGATAGAAAATGCGTCACGGAAATGACGGAATGCAACCTAATCCAATATAGGTCGTATAAGTACTAAACACTTTGATTATTTATAGGTCGTATAGCTCATCATACTATCGTTTGGGCTATCATAATTAAGAGGTCGTGTAGTGAACGTATGAGGAGCTAGGACACTTTAAATCGTAAATCCAACAACTCGTCGATACGCCACCCCGAAGAGGCCTCATTATGAAACTCCCTAGTAATATAGTACTTTGATTAATACCACGTATGATTCTATATAGCTACATCACCGTCTACTCGTGTTTGTGAAATAATATTTAAATTGCATTTGCTAAATATTATTCGTGTATTTGAACTCGTATAATCGAATATATAATTCAATTGTCTTTGTAAAATAATATTTATAAAGTTTAAGACATGTATAAATATTATATAAATGATTCTAAAATGTTTCGCAAAAATTTATTTTAAAAACGAACCAACACTATTCACCTCAGGAAATAGTGCACAAGTTAGAAAATAATGCGTAACTTTCTCGTTTTAAGCCCGTTTCTTACGTTTCTTATGTCCACATTTTCGTATTAAGTCGAGTTATCAAAATATAACATTTTTAAAATTTTAGTTTTTCTGATGAATAGTGATTTTTACTGTTCATAACAGATATATACTTATTTTTATAGTTTTTGTTATCGTAAACTCGTAAACGTCGTATTTTATTCGTTATAGCTCCGTTTTTAACGATTCTTTCGAGTACGATCTCGTAATTAAAAGTTATATCATATTTTTGATGTTTTAAAAATATCACTTTCTGTAATGAATAGTAAATTTTATAAAAATAGTTTTATAAAAGTATTTCTCGTCGTAAACTCGTAACTAACGTATCTTTTTCGTTATAAATCGGTTTTTCGAGTTTCTTATCATTTTGGAATCGTCATGAGGCGTATTATTTTTATGTAATGTCAAACCTACTGTATGAAGTCGAAATCAAATCACCCTTTTATTATCCAAGTGTGTTCATTTATAAAGAGTTTGTTTTATTAACTTTATAAACCCAAATTTATACAAAATCATGTTTATACTTAAACAACATGTCAACATATTTATTAATCCATTTTTCCATGATATATATAACAATATGACATAAGAAAAGTGTGTAAATTCATAAACATAAGTGATAATTCGTTTTACATATTAAAAATCCTAAGTGGTGATATAGTTATATAAAACATGTAAACATATAAAAATGATGAAAGTAAAGACATGAAGGTTTTTAGATAACCTTATTATGATGTAAGATGATGAACCAAAGTATCTAAACCCTTGTTTAGATATAAAACCCTAGCTTTCCATTTTAAAACCCTAGTTTCACTTTTCTTGATTAATACTTGAAAAAGGTTAGCCAATGCTTGGAAATACCTTAGAATATCTTAGGATGGATGTGTATAGAAGTGTATGGGTTGTATAAAAATTGATATGGGTTTGTGTGGTGGTGTGCTTGATGCCGTGAGCTATATAGAGCAAAAAGGGGATGATTGTTTGATTTTTACTAAGTGTGGAAGAGTATGTATGCATCTATGAGATAATACTTGCATTATATAACACTTTCAAAGGTCAAGAGTCAAGGAAACATTCAAAGGGACATGGTATGGTCTTGGGGATGGTCATGGTCATGGTCATAAGTCAAATAGACAAGGTATGGGCTAGGTATTAATGAAGTATGGTGTTCTTTTGACCATATGGAAGAGTTTCCTTGTATTTCTTGAATCAATGGCCATAATTTCGGCATACAAGAGATGTATATGATATATTTGAGTAAACTTTGTGTATTGGGTATAAAAGTGGGTATTTGTTGAAGCGGTTGGCTTAAATATCTAGCTTATTACTTGCAAAAAATGTATGAAAGTGATACTGTTCTGTTGAAAAGTATATAGTAAATATAAGTTGTAGCTTTTGTTAATAAAGTGTAAATACGTTTGACAATTGGTAAGGTCTTGCTTATTTTCTTTTAAAGTGGGGCGTCCCATTGATATGTGTGGTAAAGTTTTATAAACTTTGATCATTAAAAAAATTAAAAATATTTTTTTATATTTGTTGAAGCGTAGAAAAGTTTTGGTGGTTCCGGGTATGCCTAAATGTATTAAATTACGAAACGTAAACGTTTTACGCAACCAATAAAAATAAAATATAAAAAGTTGATTATTACTTTCGTAAAAATAATATATTGCCTGTTTGACGAAAACTTTAATTCGTTTGTGTTCGTTTACGTTAAATGTTGATTTTAACTTACGCGATTTAACTTTAACTATTAAAATTAAAAGTAAACGCGTGCGAGAATAGAAATAAATAGGAAAAAAAAATAGTGAAATAATGACGTCATAAAATGACCTGAAAATACAAAATGTTACAGTCCTCCCCTGTTGAGAAGAGCCTTGTCCACAAGGCCAAGTTGCTACACATGACGAAGTACGGTTTTAGAGAAGATATGCAGATATTTTTCTTCCGAATTGTGTGGATGATGAGGTGAAAGGTTTTAAAGTGACTACTCTCACATGACTAGTAACATGTCTTAACAATTTCAAGTCAATTTACGACTCCTATTAAATTGTGACTACTCATTTTGATCTGTATACCGCGTTTACTTTAATTTTGCTTTTAGGAGCTAAATCGCGTAGACTAAAAATAACCTTTAATGTAAACCGGCCATCAAATAAATTAGGTCCACATCCACCAAGTTAATAATAATTATTAAATAATTATTAACTTTGCGTGTTTTATTTTTATTGGTCACGTAAAAGGGTTACGTTTCGCAATAAAATACATTTGGACATACCCCGGAAATACCTAGACTCAAACCAATACCCACTTTGAAACCTTAAACACAAAAATTAAATCAATTTTGTATATGTGACCCACTAAGGGCCGGTTACACACATAAACACACCTAGAAAATCTCCTAATGATCCTCACAAGTACTTGTACATCTCCTAGTTAATTAATATGTGTCCTTAATGTCTCCACTAACCCATTACACATTGGATAATAACCAATGAACCCTCCCTTGCCCCTTTAGGTCATGGCAACATGCATGTATTAGTACAAATCCTTAAGATTTCTAGTATCTAACCAAATCTTGTACAAATATACTCTAATTAAGACGGTACTTTGAGTGGTTTAACAAAACAAGTGTAGTTAACTAAAACTCAAAAACTACCCTCCTAAGGCATGATTTTTGGTTCGGTTTTGGGTTGTTTGTGAAACTAGGAGAGTCTACTAGCTCTTGGCTATAAATAAACACTCACACTTAACACTTAACACTCTTAACAACTCAACTCACTCAAAACATAATCATATATACCTCTTCCCTTAGTTCGAGTTTAAACCGCAAAACAAACACCTCCCTTGATCACATTCGAACCCACAAACATTCCAGTTGTCATACAAGTTTATAAAGGGAGTTTACACAGAGCTAGGTTGGCATTTTACAAAGTATTGAATCTTGTATTTGGTATTGATCGCGTTTTACAGCACGTGGGATTGCCGACATACTCGCATACCCTTAAACAAGGCGCTAGGACCTTTGTAAGTCACATTCAAACTCATGACAATCGTATTATGCGTATTCTTTTCGTAATGACTAGCTTATGGGTCAAATGTATGTATGTATAGCACACTAGCTTGAGAACACGCATGATAAATGAATTAAGGACGCATGATGCGTATTATGAATACACTTAACAACTGGTGTGGTGTAAAACTATAAAGGAAACGAGTAACGTGTTTAGTAACAAATAAGGTTTTGAAAACCATCCGTTATGAGAAAAACCATACGTAAACTCTTAAGGAAAAACACGACACAATGGCTTTGGAAGGTATACACGACTTAAACAAATGTTTGTATGGGTAACACGACTAGTGTATAGGGGCTAACAAACGAAATATAATTGCTAAGACTATTTTCAAATCCTATATATGGTTAGAGAAACCAATGGACCATCTCCGATCCCAACATGCCACGTTTGGGCCCAACTGGCCCAACGACCTTTAGTGAAAGGCTCTTACTATAATTAACCCATGAGCTAATCGAAGGGCTTATATGAAACATGAACCTAGAAAGAATCAAATGTTTAAGAAAACTTACGGGCCACAAACGGGCCCAATAAGACCGAACAAGCCCAACAGGCCCAACAGGCCCAACAGTAGGACCCACGAAGTGGTAATAAGCTCTACGAGCTTATTAAGGTGACCTACGAGCTTATTAAAACTTATATAGGCCCTTATACCCTTTAAAACACCAACGAACCTAAGACCTTGGTACTAATTTCAGTAAAATGGTTAGTTGAGGCCAACTGAGCCCAATAAGCTCATCCTAGCTTATCAATAAGCAAACTGCTTAAGCCAAACTTAAATAAGCTTACGAATGCATTTGTACTACCAGTAACTATAACATTACCATTAGTAACCATTATGGTACTACGACATTACTAATGACAATATTATTCGTACCATGAGTAACTCATAGGCTACCCAGTAATTAATACTATATCTACAAGTTATGTAACCATTATAGTAACCTACCAGTACTAATGAACAATATTATTCTACCAGGAGTACCTAAAATGCTACCAGTTGTAATGACAAACATTCTACCAGTAAGTAACTATAAGACCTAAATTTATTTTGTAATCCTTAAAGACTAATATGTAATTATCCAAACTAAAGGGTTACAGTGTACATGTTTATATTTTAATAACCTAGGACTAAATTTTGTAATATCTAGAAAGCTTAAGGGTATATTTGTGATCAAAAGTGAAAGAATAAAACTCTTAAAGAATCGTCGCATATTCATAATTCCGGACATTAAACGGTTTAATTTACCGACTTAATAATAAGTATATATTAATAAAGTAATCCGTTTTCCCAAGAGCCATCAAACATTTCAAATACATTAACACGTACACACCACACAAGGTGATAACAGTATATATGAACTAGCAGAATTTAATGTAGTTTATACATTGAATATTTAGCCTAAACTGTAGACTAGATTGGCCGAATTACTAGTTATTTTACGTGTGAATCATACTTGGATATCTATTATCAATTTCTAGAGGACTATTCACTCAGGTGAGTTCATAGCCCCATGTTTTACAATTATTTAAATGATTTACATCCTTGGGGTAAGAACATGCTTTGTTTTACAAATTGGACGCAAGTGTACATTTTATACCATGATTACGTGTTTGCCTGAGTTACCATAACCCATTATGTCCATGATCATGAACTGTTAATTGCATAGATGTGATTGGGAATTACATTATGTGGGCGCGAATGTTATGGATAGATCTATTAGGGATTGACAATCCCCGTTCGGGTGACTAGCTATCACCGGGAACGAACGCATACCATGTCAAATTTAGGATGTTGCAGGGTTAGCACATCATTCATGAACACTCTAGCAAAGTATATTGCATTTAACATATGTCGAAGCTTCAGTGTCATGAGCTCTTAAGGAAAACTAATTACTATTTTAAGATGTTATGCATTTGTTGCTTAATCTACACTTGGAAATCTTGCCGGTTCCCCCTACTATTAATTTACATAACCTATGAATTCACCAACTTAATGTTTTGACAGTTTAAGCAGTTTTTCAGTCAATAAGGCACGTGGTACATGATAAATTGGAAGTCAATAATTGAAGAGTCAACACTTACGATTTTGGGGTCTTATTACATTTGGGAAAATTGTTATAAACCGAAATCTTAATTTATATTGAAGAACCAATTTGAAGCCATGGCTTATGTAAAGCAACCAAGTATTTTGTTAATCCAATGTATCTTTTTCAAACGACACGTTTAGTAGTCGTTCTCAGATCTTGTGCTATTGATCCATAAATGTAACGCCCTCGGATATTCAAACATTCCGCTGCGTGCTCAGATTTGAGGGTGTTACAGATTGGTATCAGAGCCAAGGTTATAGAGAACCAGGTCAAAAGTTTTGTCTGGACTATAACCATTTTCAAACACTGTTTTCACAAATGGGATTTACGAGGGACATACATGCATTACTTGTTTACATCTAGCACATATATGCTTACATGACATGCATTGCTTTAGCATTAGTAGGGTACTGAGTGCTTACATGATTGATATACGTGTATATAAATGATATTACGTATAATTACATAAGATCTTTTTTATTAAAGCTTACACGACATATCAAATCGTATCTTTATCCTATAAGTAATACTTTATATAAGCAATTTTGCTTTAGTAGTAAATCAATTCTACCGCGACATCTGCTGTTACCTTACACTTCCGTCTACACCGACTCTGCCCCCGGCATTAGCTTCTGAGGAGCGATGATGAGGAGGTAATCTGAGGGAGGCATTCCACGGTCATTCGTTTAGGATATACGACTCCGATATAAGCCATAGCCTCACCAGCACCGCGATACATACCAGGCCTAAGGATCCACAGACACGCCAGTTCCTCATGACGAGGATGAGAGTGAGCCATAATGTTCGTACCGGCCATAGATCCTGACTACATGCAAGAGCCTATATACCCTGAGTATATACCATTAGAGGATGAGCATGAGTTTCCAGCTGAGGAGCAGCCATTACCTCTTGTTGATTCACCTACTGCTGAGTCACCCGTATATGTTACTGAGTCGGATCCCCAAGAGGATCCAGATGAGATACGAGGATGAACTGAGACAGAGGATGTCCGGTGACTATCCTAAGGACGTGGAGATGAAGGAGATGATGATGACGGCGATATCCATCTAAGGTATGACTCCAAATGACGAGGATGAGGATGATGAGGACAGAGGAAAAGAAATGAGGAGCGACTTAGCTCCGGCCGAGTCAGCTAATTGTCGTACATGTTGATGAGACTGTTTTCCCACCTAAGGAAATAGAGCCTGTTATACCACCACCCTCCACTGACATTACTATTGGGGCTAGGATTACCATCCGGCCTCAGGCTTCCATATCCCTCCCACCAGAGGCAGAGGTTGAGAGACTTCTGGCCATGACTACTCCATCACCATCACCACCTATCTCACTATCACCACCCTCTGCAGGGGAGCGACTTGCTAGGTTCATGGCCTTATCTGCACATTCATCACCTTTACTACCATTATGTGGGTGTCCAACCAAAATCCAGACACTCAGGATAACATCCACCCAGGCTCTCATTGATGCAGTTACTGCCGCATTACCACTACCACCATCTCTATACATACCACCACTTGTTGACCGTAGGGATGATATTCCCGAGTCTGAGCAGCCTCCCCGTAAGAGGTTGTGTTTGTCCACTCTAGGCTCTCGATATGAGGTGGGAGAGAGTTCTACTGCTAGACCTATCAGAGGTCAGGGGATAGATTATGGATTTTTTAGCACGGTAGATGCTGAAGAGAGGCGACAGGGGATTAGAGATGTTAGGTACGAGATTAGGGATACTTGGGTAATCCTAGAGCAGTTCCAGAGATAGCACCTATGACCGTGGGAGAGGTCAATACTAGGGTCCACAGAGCGTTGCTGACTTCATGACATGATACACAGAGCTGTATGCTTTACTAAAGGATGTAGACTCAGGATAGTAGTCTCGTATATCACAGCGAGTCGATATGGACTCGCAGCGGGTCGATCTACTTATGGGGGATAGGATGACTCTCCAGGAGACAGTATGGATGGTGGAGGAGGAGGCCTATGCTTCCCGAGAGGCTTGGGCTCACTCGATAGGATTGAGTCAGGCGACTCATCAGGAGCTTCAGACCCATCGTGATCATGTGTATGCACACGAGACCCATCTCCAGGCTCATCAGACACAACTACAGCTGCAGAGTACTCTCATTCAGACACAGCATCAGGTACATGAGACTCGTTTTCAGATGCAGCAGGCTGAGTTAGCAGCACTTCGGGAGACTGACCGTAGGCGTCAGGACCAGATGGTAGAGACTCTCCGAGTCATTAGAGATATGAGGCGAGAGATGAGCGACATGCAGGCCGAGTTGTTAGCACTGCGAGAGCAGCAGAGGAGAGCTAGACAGCCAGGACCAGAGGCTAGGATTCCAGATCACCAGGATGCTTCTGGGGGGATGCTGAACATTTTTTTTTCCCGTTTCCCCCCTTTTGGTCACATCTAGTGATTTATGTTATTTGTATCTTGCTAGGTCATTGTACATGCATGTTAAGTATTAGGGGTTTTCCCCACTAGCATAGCCTTAGATCTTTTGTATTGTATCATGTGTACTCCAACAACTATTTCATGTAAAATTTTCAAACTTATCAAGGAAATGGATGTGTTATTTTGTACTATATACCTCTCTTGTGTTGATTATCTCGTCTATACATTATTATATTATGTCATATAACCTCATAGTTTGTCTTTTGCGATCTAGACGAATCATGGCACCTAACGACCATAAGAGTACCAATACCCCTATTAACAACACAACCCAAACAACATGACTCCAGAATCCATCCAAGCAATGATTGACCAAGCTCTTTTGCGAAACTCCACCAATGGAGATGGAAGCCACAGTTCGCACGGGGATAACCGAAGGAACGTGCAAACTGCGCGCCCTTGTTTTTACGCTGACTTCATGAAGTGTCAACCTTTGAACTTCAAGGGGACTGAAGGCGTGGTCGGTTTAACTCGGTGGATTGAAAAGATGGAGTCAGTGGTTGTGCCATTGAGAATCAAGTAAAGTTTGCCACCTGCACTCTGTTAGGTGCTGCTTTGACTTGGTGGAATGGTCAGATAAGAACCTTAGGTCCAGAGGCATATGCAATGACTTGGGAAGTACTCAAGAAAAAGATGACGGACAAGTATTGTCCGCAGGGTGAAATCAAGAAATTAGAAATTGAGCTGTGGAACCTAAAGGTCAAGGGAAACGATGTTCCAGCATACACTGAACGTTTCCAAGAGTTAACCCTGATATGTACCAAGTTTGTTGCCAATGAAACCGAGAAGGTTGACAAGTACATCAGTGGACTTCCTGACAACATTTATGGGAACGTCAAGTCTGCCAGACCCAAGACATTAGATGAGACTATTGAGTTGGCCAATGACTTGATGGATCAGAAACTCCGCACCTACGCGAAAAGGCAATCTGACAACAAGAGGAAGGCTGATGATTCATCCAGAAACAACCATGGTCACCAGCAACAACCCTTCAAGAGGCAAAATGTCGCCAAGGTCTACAATATGGGGACAGGCGAAAAGAAGCCGTATGGGGGATCTTTGCCCAAGTGCACCAAGTGCCATCTTCACCACAATGGCCCGTGCACCCAGAGGTGCCACAAGTGCAACAAAGTAGGGCACTTTGCTCGCGATTGCAGGAGTACTGGTAACACAAATGTTGCTAATACTCAAAGGGGCAATGGGGCAGCCCCCAAAGGAAATGGTTGTTTTGAGTGTGGAGCACCAGGGCATTTTAAGAGAGATTGTCCTAAGCTGAGGAATAAAGATGGAGGAAATGGGAATGCACAAGGCTGGGTTTATGCAGTTGGGAATGCAGAAAAGAGGGGAAATGCTCCGGGAAACCCTGATGCCAATGTCGTCACGGGTACGTTCCTCTTAAATAACCACTATGCATCTATCTTATTCGACACTGGTGCCGATAGAAGCTTTATATCCACTGCATTTAGTTCTTTGATTAACATCGCCCCAACTCCATTAGAAAATTGTTATGATGTCGAATTAGCTGATGGGAAATTAGTCGGGATAGACACTATTATACGAGGTTGCACTTTAAATTTCTTAGACCATCCATTCAACATAGATCTAATGCCCGTAGAACTAGGTAGTTTCGACGTCATTATCGGAGGACTGGTAAGAAGAATTCAGCCGTGACGCGTCGATGAGAAACATGTCAAATTCCTACGTGAATAAACTTTCTTTTTGTGGCAACAAAAGTAGCAACGGGAGAGAATCTTGGTTGACAGTTATCTCATGTTCAAAAGCTCAAGAGTACATGGTAAAAGGATGCCAGGTCTTTTTGTCGTAGATATCCGCCAAGAAAGAGGAGGATAAGTTGTAAGGAAAACAAATAAAGGACGTACCAATCGTTCGAGATTTTCCTGAAGTATTTCCCGAGGACTTGCCAGGTCTTCCTCCGGCTCGACCAGTGGAATTCCAAATTGACTTAATTCCAGGAGCCGCACCCGTAGCTCGAGCACCATATCAATTGGCTCCATCCGAAATGAAGGAATTATTGGAACAATTACAAGAGCTTTCCGACAAAGGATTCATAAGGCCTAGTTCCTCACCTTGGGGAGCCCCGGTCTTATTTGTCAAAAAGAAGGATGGGTCATTCAGGATGTGCATCGACTATCGTGAGTTAAATAAACTGACAGTGAAGAATCGTTATCCACTCTCGAGGATCGACGATTTATTTGATCAACTCTAGGGATCCAGTATTTATTCGAAGATAGATCTGAGATCAGGATATCACCAGCTTAGAGTACGAGAGCAAGACATTCCAAAGATGGCATTCCAAACTCGGTATGGCCATTACGAGTTCCAGGTTATGCCATTCAGACTGACAAACGCACCTGCGGTATTCATGGACCTCATGAACCGAGTGTGCAAGCCTTACTTGGATAAGTTCGTAATTGTCTTCATTGATGACATACTGATTTATTCGAAGGACGAGAAAGAGCACGAAGAACATCTTAAGGCAATTTTGGAATTGCTTAAGAAGGAGCAGTTGTATGCTAAGTTTTCAAAATGTGAATTTTGGATCCCGAAGGTACAATTTCTCGGACACGTCATAGATAGCAGAGGCATACATGTGGATCCAGCCAAGATAGAATCTATCAAAGATTGGGCATCTCCTAAGACACCAACGGAGATCCGCCAATTTTTAGGTCTTGCTGGTTACTATCGAAGGTTCATCGAAGGATTTTCGAAGATTGCTAAGTCAATGACGAAACTTACTCAGAAAGGAATCAAGTTCGACTGGGGTGAAAAGGAAGAGAACGCTTTTCAGTTAATAAAGCAGAAGTTGTGCAGTGCACCAATTCTGGCTTTACCTGAAGGAAGCGAAGACTTTGTGGTCTACTGTGATGCGTCACACAAGGGTTTAGGTGGCTAACCGGTATGGAGATCTAAACAACGGGCGGTATGCGCCCTAGAATCAGATCAATGTGAAATTCTCTCTCTCGCTACAAGAGGTAAAACCTAACAGAATCGTTTTTTTTTTTTGGAATTACCTCAAGGAAGTCTCGGTCAACAGTATGTCATAAGATTTTTCACTAGCCTTGATACATGCAAGTAAACCAGATCTTCGTCGGCCTCTGTCTCGAAACTTCAAGAATCTTGCCATTCGGAAGAGGAATAGAACAATCTTCTTATAACAATCGATGAGAGCTCGGTGATATGCCAACCAATCCATTCCAATGATAACATCAAAACTTCCTAGCCGGGTTGGCAACAAGTCTATTTTTAACACGTGATTTAACAAGACTAAGGTGCAACTACATAAAATGGTATTGGTGCTAACGAGCTTCTTTTCAGTCTGTACTCTACTTCATAGCTTAGTGTTTAGAGTAGCAAGGGTAATATGAATAATTGTGTGAACGCAGAAGAACCAAAACTCTTCTCAGCACCCGAATCAAAGAGTATACAAGCGTAGTGATCATTATGAAGAAAAGAATAACGTACCCGTCGACACTGCCGGATTCTGCTGTGGATTTTCAACCACCACATAAGCTCTCCCACGAGCTCCATCATTTTGCTGGTTCCCTGCTTTCGGACACTTATCCTTGAAATGTCCTTTCTCTCCACACCCAAAACATGTCACATTTTGCAGGAAGTCATTACCTGCACCCTGAAGCCTAGCTCTACAATCCTTCTCCAGGTGACCTAATCTTTGGCATCTCTGGCACTTTTGAGGAACGTACCATGATGATGTAAGTTTGCAACACAATTACTTGTGGTAAAAATTTCCAGCATAAATCTTTCCTCCAGCTGGGGCTGCAGCATATGCCCTGACATTTTCCTGTCTCCTGTTTTGTTGCTGGTGATGATTGTTGTTTCGATTGTGGTTATTGTTGCTGTTGTGGTTGTTGTTGTGGTTATGGTTATTGTTATTGTTGTATCTCTGGTTGTCTTCCCATTTCCTTTTATTGCTTTCCCCGATTCTTGCAGCCCTACCCTGAACTGCTTCATCGACCAGTTCAGGGCCATGTTGATTACCTAATGCGAGGTTGCAGGCTTTGAATGAAGTGAGTTCCTTTGATTCTTTCAGGAACCCCACGCAATATCCTTTCAATCTTTTCTTTGCAATTAGGGCACCAATTCATGACAATCAAGGCCAGTACGTGGAAAACGGATTGTTGTAAGATTTCCAATATCAATCTCCTTTAGAGTCAGAGTCCAAAGTTCTTGTTCCATCCTTTGGATTTCAGTTGCTGGGAGTATTCATGGTCATCATGCTTTCCGTTGATCTGGGGATCTTGATTAGCATTAGTAAGTCCCAAGTCTGAACATTTCCAGGTCAGAGCACGTCCCGTCGAACGTTGAACTGGTAAAACTCTCACTTTGTCATCTTTCACGCACTTTTGCAAATTTCAAACACTTGCTCCATCTTTTCGAAACCAACGTTACAGGTTCCGATACACCTCAGTCCCCTTTGGAAAAGAGTGGGCTGTTCCATTATAAATCGTCTTATACGAACATCACATGTATATCTGTACTCAATAGTTCCATCCATTATTTGTTGATCGGATCCACCAGTATTGTTTGTGGTTTGGAGTAGCTTAGTCTTTTCTATTTTTCACTGCTTGGGACTCACGCTTGTCCATCTTTCTAACAGATTTCTTCTTAACCTCCTGGGCAGGCTATGTTTTGCAACACAAGTACACAATCTTTGTTAGAATTTGTAAAGGTATGCAGCGTCATGACACATGGTAAATAATGGAGAATGATCTAAATAATATAAAGTAACTCAGGAAAAGGGTAATAGGAAAAAATTAGGAGAAAAAAAAAAAAAATAGAAAATCGAAGAAATATATAGTTCATCATTTTTTTCCTCATTTTTTTTATTTTCGATATTTATATAATTGATCAATAAAATTAGATATTGATATGTCAAAAGATTGACGTAAGATGATAGAATTTAAACTATAGTATTATATATATAAGATTATATATAATGCAATAATGACAATCAGTAAAGTAAGTAAGGAACAGGGAATATACGCGGTGGATATCAGATAGCGATGAAGGATTATGTATTTAAAAATGAAAGAAAAGAAAACTTTTAGACTTTGTGGTTATAGACTAGGTTTTGAAAATGACCCAGTTCCCTATAACCTTTGCTCTGGTACCATCTGTAACACCACAAAAATCAAATAGCAGCGGAATGGTAACATTGGGGTGCTACGTCAAAGTACAACAATCAAGATATAGGAAACGACCTTAAATGGACGTTTAAAGATAAGATTTCATTCGATGCCATAGCAAAAATTCAGTGGTTCATACTCAATAGGTCCCATAAGTTTTTAAAAGTCATAAACATTCTTAATTAACCAAATGTTAATACTCAAAATAGTGACTCTTAAGGTTTTAAGTAATAAAAGTTGACATAAACTTTAGATTAAACACAGGAATCTGTCTTCATTGATATTGCCAACGGCTTCCGTCCAATCTTCAATACCCAGGACCTGAAATTTACATTGCTAAAAGTTCACACAAAGGTTGAGTGAAATCATAGGGTTTATCAGTAAAAAAGAGTGGACCCATAGACGAAGTAATAGGTAGACTCTGATAACCATTCAGAAGATCACACATTTATTATTGCACTAAGCTCATGACACCGAAACCTTAACTGTTCTTCAATCAAGAGATTGGTTACCCGATTAAAAGTAGGATGTTCTGCAAAATCAGAAAGTATACTCAAATGTTCAATGCACCATAGTCAGCTTGTGACTCAAAGAAAGGTGGGGGATTTAGTCAATCCTGTTAGATTATCCACAACACTCGCGTTCACGACACTAACAATGTCGGTTCATGATAACACTAGGGGACTTAAATGGCAGAAACGGTACTTAGGCAATAATATCAGGCATTAATCTGGATGAGCATACACTTTGAAAAAAACTTGTGTCCGTAGTTAATAAAACAATCATTTTCTGTCTCTAAACTCTTCATGGTTTCTAAATAATAGGTATTCCCGATCTCAATAATCATGTAGTAAACAATCGAGCTTTAGTAATAAATAGTCTATGTAAACCATTATGTAGTAGAAATCAAGTATAGAGAGCATTATTAAAACGAGAGCATGTATTTTCCATCTGCGAGTTTATATACATTGAAAAGATTGAAAAAATGCGAATGAGACTATGATCTCACTTGGATGTGAATGGAAATCAACTAAGTATTCACATAGAAAATGCGTCCGAAAGGAATCGAAGGCAACATAATCCAATATAGGTGTTATAGTACTTACTACTTTGATTATTTTATAGGTCGTATGCTCATCATACTATCGTTCGGGCTATCATATATTGAGAGGTCGCTGTAGTGAACGAATTTGAGGAGCTAGGGACATTTTAAATCGTAAATCAATAACTCGTCGATACGCACCCCGAAGGCCTCATCATGAAAACTCTAGTAATATATGTACTCCCCCCCCGTTCATTATACCAATATATGGTCCTATATAGTTCAATCACCATTGCTAAGTGTTTTGGTTAGTTGTGTTTGATAAGTAAAAACGTATTATAATTGCCCTTAGTTAAAAATGAATAACTTTCGCGTTTTAAGCCCGATTTAACGTTTCTTATGCCCACGCTTTGTATTAAGACGGGTCTTATAAATTTACATTTTTGAACTTGGATCCTTTGGTGAAACAATACTTTTACTGTTCACAACCATACTCCTATATCTTTATTTAAAATCGTATTTTGTTGTCGTAAAACCGTAAATGTCGTAATGTATTCGTATATAGCTCCGTTTTTAACGTTTCTTTCGAGTACGATCTCTGATTAAAGTTATATATATTTTTGATGTTTTAAAAATGTCACTTCTGTAATGAATAGTAAATTTTATAAAATAGTTTTAAAAAAGTAATATTCTCGTTGAAACTCGTAATAACGTAATCTTTTTCGTTATAAATCGGTTTTTCAAGTTTCTTATCATTTTAGAATCGTCATGAGACGTATTTTTTATTTTTATATAATGTCAAACCTACTGTATGAAACACGAATTTAAAACAGCCCTTTATAACATTTATGTATACTTTTAATCATAACCTTCTTAAGTAAACCTTAAAACCCTAATTTATACAAAATCATGTTTATACTTAAACAACATGTCAACATACTTATTAATCCATTTTTCCTTAATGTATATATATAACAATTATGAATAAGAAAAAAATGTGTAAAATCATAAACATAGTGATGATCCTATTTTAATATTAAAAAGTCCTAAGTGGTGATTTAGCATAAAGACATGTAAACACATAAAATCCTGATAAATAAAAGTATTGTTTATTATGAATGTTATTAAGAAGAACCTTAGGAAAAAGCGATGTATGTGATGAGAAATAAGTGATTAAACCCGTGCTTGTTCTATTTGTTTTAGACTCAAAAAAACCAAAGCTGCTTGCACAATTGAAAAACCCTCTAGTTTTCCTAGTGGAAACCCTAGCTTCTCCTCTTCTTGATTAAAGATGGGATATGAGTTCAAACAATGTTGGGAAAACCATCTTAGAATACTTAGATATGATGTGCTATAAGTGTGTAGGGTTTTTTGTAAGAAAAATTAATATGGAATTACCAAAAGGGGAGAGTTTTTGCCGTGGCTTTTTCAAGAGGAAAATGGAAAAAGGGAAGAGAACAATTGATTATTCTTTTCACAGAGAAGTGATTGTATTGATTTTATCTAACAAGGTGCAAGTATGTGATATACTTAGAAGGTCTTGGTGGTCAAAGAATGCACTAGAGGGGGGGGGGGGTTCGGTCCAAGGAACACAAGGAAGCAAGGAGAGGAAATTAAGGATGTCTACAGTAGAGGTCTTTGATGTACAGTCGATAGTTAATTAATGTTATGTTCTTTGGTTCCGTTTTAATTTGGAGGTGATCCTATGAAACGAGGAAAGTGTTTCATGTTAAATAACTTTGTTATTTAGAAAATTTTAGGGTATTGGGTTTAATTGTGCGGTATTTTTTGAGCTAGAAAAGTTTTGGGGTTCCGGGAATACCCTAAACGTATTTAGCACGAAACGTAATCACATTTACGAATTCGATAAAAATAAAATAAACAAAGTTAATAATTATACTCAAAATAATTACTTAACACTTGCTTGATGTAAACATTTATTTGTTTGGTGTCCGTTTACGCTAAACGATAATTTTTAACTTACGCGATTTAACTTAACTATTAAAAATTAAAAGTAAACGCGTACGAGAAAGAAAAAAAAAATTAGTAAAATAGATGACGTCGTAAAAGACCTGAAAATATGGAATGTTACAAAGAAGACTTTTAATCCCAACAATCCTCCCCTAAACTTGATATTTATCTCCAAAATCATCAAGTTTCTCCATTAAAAGCTCCATAATCACGAGGAGGATGCTTCCAAACACTTCATTGATTCTTAAGCTGTTTTGTGAGAAGTTTAAGAAGTTGGTATGCCATTTCACTAAAATAATGAACCTGAAGCTTCTTGTTCAACATATATGTAATTGTAGGTGGTGTAAGGGGAAATCTCTTTTCTACCAGCATGTAAATCATTCCAGATTGCAAACTCAAGCAATGCACTCTACATGAGTCAAATAACTTCTAGCTCAAAACTTTATACCTTTGTTGCAACTTCCAGATTTTATCTTCTACATGTGGTTCAAACATTATCTTCAAATCTCCCTATAGCAGCAAATCCATATCCTCCACTGGTATTGTTGATCCATATTTAGCCTTTACCAGCTTATACAGCTCTACCAAATCTTCTCTGTCAACATTATGCAATTGACTAAAGACTAAGTACATCTTTGAACTTCCATCAGCTCTTATTATTTGAAAGTAGATGTTCTTTCCTACTTTATGGATCTTCCAGTCAACAATGGTTGGAGGCTTAGTAGCTAAAGGTACAACATCAATTGCAACCTCTTCTTCATCTGAATGACTTCCATTAGACTTTGAAGCTCTGATGTGTCTTTATCTTCATCCATCTTCTGCTTCTTAGTACTCTTTTGTTCCAACTCTTCTCCTGCTCTCTTTGAACTACTTTCCACCAAGTCTGTTCTGAAGTTAACAAATGTATTCACCCTCTTGAAAGCTCTGTCAAACATCTTCTGAATAGAATCAAAAGATTTGTTCTTCAAGTCTTTGAGCTTCTTTCCTTCCATATTCTTCAGGTAAGTACACATGGTTTTTTTTTTTAGCTTGGGTTGGTGGTTTGTTCCTCTTCCCTTCTGCGCTTTTAGTAGCAAAGTGCTTTATTCTTTGTTCCAAGAGTTATAGAAATAATTTTGCCTTTTCTTTAACAGACAACTCTTCTTGCTCCTCTACTTACAGTCTTTAAGCCAATTCATGATCAGCCTCAATCTTAGCCTGAATATTATCCCATTCTTCAGTCAAGGCAACATTAGCTTCATCTTTCTCCCTTGCAAGTCTCTCCTCTTCATCAAACTCAGCTTGTAATCTTTTAGCTTCTTCTTCATCACTCTTGAGTTGATCTTTCTTACTCATTTTCTTCACAGGTTCAGGTTCTATCATTTTCCCTTTGCCTTTGTCTTGAACTTCTGCCTGTGATGGTTGTTGTGAAGATCTCGTTATTGTAGGTGTACCTAGCTCAGTAATAACAATTCCTTTCCTTGGAGTTGGAATTGTAGCAGTTGTTGTTGTAGCAACACTAACCTTTGTTGAAGCACTGGCAGCATTAACTGGTACATTTGGCTCTTCTATAACATCCCCTTTTACCTTGGGTTTTATACTTTTCAAAGCAGCAAGTGCTTGAGTCAAAGTAACTTCATCAATAGTTAAATTTACATCTTTAGCAGCAACTTCTTGTTATGCAAATACCTCATCACCAGTTAAAGCATCCACATCAAACATTTCTTTGTCAGCATCATCTTAAACACTAACTAGGATAATATCATCATCTGCATCAATAGCATTTAATCCTCCCGTGTTTGGATGCATCCTCATCCAAAATTTCTTCATCACCAGAGGATTCTACCCTAGCTGTCAAACCAACTTTGTATAATCTTTTCAGCCCATGAGTTCTTGGCCTCTTTTTCTGTTCAAGCTTCTTAACCCTCTTTTTCAAACTAGCAATCTCATTAGCTTGAGTGGTCTTTGTCTTTTCCAAATCAAGAACCTTGTTTTGTAAATCGGTACATAGTTCCATCAATTCATTAAGTTTAAGTTTATCCTCATCACTTCAAAGTGTGTTACCTCTTACGAGCAGTGAATCATTAGAATGTTTAGATACATTCTCAAACCTAGTTTGAGCAATAGTATCCCCTATGGTTTCTTGGCACCTGGGACCACCACCTGAAGTACTTCCTAGGGAACTAGATTCATTAGGTGTTGCCTTGGATTGGGTCTTAGTTATGTTACCACTGTCCTGCTCTGCTTCTAAGCTAGAAGCAGTAGTGGCAGCCCTTACCAAACTGTCACCCAACTCCTTATAGACAGCCTTATCTGCAACATTTTCACTAGGATCACTAGGTTGAGGTACCTGAGTGTCCTTTCTTTTAGGCTTCCTATGTTTTTGTGTCTTTTGAGGTTGAGGAGATGGTTGAATAAAAGTGGGTGTGTGATGGGGATCAGTTGGATTTGCTAAACCTTCACCCATTTGTGATTGGTTTTGTACCACCATTATTGGAAATAAAGGTGTTACTCTACCAGAAAACCCTTTTCCTACCCTTCTCATATTTCCAAATATATTTTTAGTGTGAAAGGGTACAAAATTCTCTTATGAGTTGGCAGCCCATCAAGTTGTTGATTCAAAAACACTTGTACAAACCTTGGATACATCAAAAATTTCCTAGACACATTATCCAAGTTTCTGATCATACCTTCAAAAATGAACTTTGAAAAGTTAAATTTCTGATGTGTTGCTAAGCAGATAATAGCAGATTCCATAGTGCTACTAAACTCATTCCATGCAGTAGTCTTTGGACTTAGACATTGTAGAATAGTATGAATCAAAATTTTCCATTGTGGAGAGAAGAATGACTTATAAAAAGTGAGCTTCTAGGAAATTTTCTCATATCCCATCAATGTAAGTTGTTCAAAAATGGTAGAGTTTGGTAAAAAATCAATACCTTCCTCATCTTCTAGTTTAAGATCTCTTCTCACAGATGATTCAGAGATAATTATCTTCTTGCCATCTATTAGGGCATGCAACTGCACTTCCCCATTGATAGTTTTGACCGCGATAGTAGACCAGAATTGTTCAATGCAAGAGATATATATAGTGGGATTAACCGTTAATGCATATCTTATAGGTTGTGCAATCAAAAAATCCACAATTTGTTCAAACCTATCACTTTCTGCGGGTTTAGACAAAAATGCGACCATGTTATGAGTATCTGCAAACTTTAGGGTCGTCATTTATGTTGGGTTTTAATGATGGATGATAAAATTGAGTTAAGGTTTGTGATTAGAGAGTTTACGAAAGTATGAAATCGATTAAATGACTGATTGAAACCCTTAATCGAAGTATATATGAAAATACCCTCAATAGCATTAACTTGAACCCAGCAGTAGTAACTCATCAGTAGTAAGTGTATGCCTAGCAGCATTAACTTAGAACCAGTAGTAGTAAGTTATGCCTAGCAGCATTAACTTTGAGTCACCATTATTAACTCCAATTCTATTCCAAAAAGCTTTTTCATCATCAATCTAACACTTTTCTTTGCTTTTCCTGCAAAATGTTAGTCCAAAAACCAAGAAAACACAAGCCATAGCAATTTTCACAATTATCACAGTATTTATTATACCTAGCAGTATTAAGTATAACTAACAGTTGTAACTCATCAGTATAACCAGCAGTATTAATTATACTTAACAGCAGAAACTTTTAATGACATGAATAACAGTACTAATTCATACAAAACTTTACAAAAACATAAAGAGATAAAAGACTTTAAAGATTCATCATTCCAATACTAACAATCAAATATTGAAATCTACTTACATCAAAAGCTTTTGTAAGCAAATCTACAACATTCTTGTCAGTATGGATTTTGATCATCTGAATCAATTTCTTTTCATTGCAATCTCTTATTAAATGATGTCTAATCTTTATATGCTTTGTTTTTGAATGAAAAACAGGTTTTTTAATTATGCAAATAGTACTATTATTGTCAATAAAGATCTTGGTATGCATAAAATTGTACCCATAATTAAGTAGTTGATTCTGAATCCAAAGCACTTGTCCATAGCAACTTGAAACAACCACATACTTAGCTTCTGTTGTAGAATTTGTAACCACTGTTTGTTTCTTGCACTTCCATGATATTAATCTACATCCAAGGAATTGACAACCTCCTGTTGTAGACTTCCTATCCAAGCTTGCTCACACGAATATGCATAGCGGAAATAGCATAAGAACAAAGTTATTTTAACAAGGTTTTTCATCATCGTATCATTCCATACAAGCCCCAATTCTACTTGATCATTAGTAGAACGGTTATCTAAACTATAACGGAATTAAAATATCCTTGAGGCTAAACCAACTCTAACTAGGCGTTTACAAAGTAAACCATACGCCTAGAACACACACTTTTACTAGACGTCTACATCTTGTGCACACACTAAAACTCACGCCTGATGATCTCTTTATATAATAAGAATACATCTAGAAGTTTACACGAAACATAAATGTATTATGGAAACAAATATCTTCCTAACTTTAATCTTTATCTCATTGATCAAATCTTCCAGAATCTTCCACCATTGTAGAATTCCATACTTGACGAATTTGATCCTTTTGTTTCCTTCTTGTTTCATTCTTGTTTCATTGTTTTGTATCATCAAATCAATAAATCCCAACAATCTTCCCCTATTTGATGATGACAAAACAAACATCTTGATCTTCCATATCTTGATCTTCCATGAATGAAACAATCTTCCCCTTAATTCTTGATTTCCTTTGAACTTCCATGCCATGCCACCATACTAAATAAGTTGCAAATCATATATCTCTGTACCATCTTCCCCTTTTTGTCATTATCCAATAGGGGTCTTGTGAAGATATGCAACTTGGCATTTACAACTGTAAACCATATATCACACTACCAATCCACCTCATGACTTAAATTACCCACCATGTACACACAATATAGAAAAATGACTTTTACGCAGTAAAACTTAAATTAGCATAGTAATAATGACTTAGCATTTAAAATAAATTAAGGTAGTATCGAAAACCTTCCCCTCAAGTGGTGCATGAATATATCCTGATGGTTAAACACTTTGTCAATTAAGCTTCCCCTGAAACCAATATGTTAACCATCTCTTGAATCTCAAATTCTGTAGGCTTTTTGTAATGATTACTGATGGAGAAAACTCAGTATAACAAACTTGATGTAGAAGTAGAATAACCCAAACTTGTGTCTTATGTCTTGTACTATCCACGTGACTCCAAACTTAACGTAATTCACTTGAAGTATAAGTAGACGCTCAAATCTTGGAGAAATCCTCATCTTCAATAAGACACTGAGCACTACAACGTAACTCCTTTAAGTGATAGCAAATGTAAGCATTGAGCACCATAAGTTTATAAATCACACATTGCTAGATTTTTCAAGTCTTCATCAACATCGTTTTTAAGCTCGATCAAGTTACTTCAAAAGTAGCAGACTTTTAAAGATATGAATAAAACACGTAACTCGTGAAATTCACTTCAACTTTAAAATAAGAAATAAACAATCATCTCCGTAATCAATTTTAGCATATAATCCCAAAAATAATAGCCATATAACGTTTAAGAACAAACTGTGTGTTATCCTTTTCTGTCCGAGATCTCCTCATCCAAAAGAGATCTAATCAGTTTGTTATCCGATATCGAATAAAGCTAGCAGTTGAAACTATGTCGAGCAGCACTAACTTTTCATTAGCAACATTAATCAAATACGTTAGCAGCATTAATCATTTGGGCATCACTAATCTTACTACTGTTCTCACTTGTAACCTCATTAAGCCTGTTTCAAATCCAAGCAACAGTAACGTCAGTCGTCTCATCTTATTCACTAGTAGGTTTACTTTGTAAGACCAAGTAAGCCAAATAGGAAACCAAAAGAAGTACAGCAATTCCAAAACACATAAAAAAAAAAAAAAAAAGAAAAAAAAAAAAAAGGGGGGGGAAAAAGAAAAAATAAAAAAAAAAAATAGAAAATAAAAAAAAAAAAAAATTATAAAAAAAACAAAAAAATATTTAAAATATATTATATATAATATAATTTAAAATAAAATAAATGGTTTTATATATATAAATATAAAAAAAGAATCATATGGAATCACCACCACAACGATTAGAGTTTAGTTCCTTATGAAACAAATCAATACCTCAACCTTTATTACTGCGGCTTCTTTGTTACTGCTTTAAACAAATGACACGCATCCTTATTAGGGTTTTGTAAACCCTTAAAACTAAATTAGGGTTTAGGGTTTATACCATGTCACTAAATTCCAAACTGTTTTGACGCCTTGTTGTGCTCCAGAATTATGCAATTGAAATCATGCATACTGCCCTTGTCGAATCCATAATTATGGCTTGGTGGAAATGTTTGTCATGTCGCACAATCTGCTATCCTAAGCAAATCTTGTGTCGACATCACAACACAACAATCGTTTACCCTATCGTTCCTTGATGTCGAATTTTATTAGGGTTTTGGGTAAATCCCAAATTCTTAATCACCATTGTGTAAGACATACATTCCAGACTAAATAAGAAACCGAGTATACATGTACGTACCAACCAGATTGTTGCAAGTCAGCACATCATCTTGAATCTTTTTTGTTTGCACGTCTTAGAGCCTTAATCGAATTAGGGTTTGGTGAAAAACCCTAATACCATCGAATTAGATCTTGTAGCTTCCAAGTAACGAATCAAAGCAATACAATCTTGGTCTTGAATACACAAACTTACAACTTCCTATTTTTGTTGAATTAGGGTTTACCAAAAACCCTAACTTCACCGAATTTGACAAGTAACCAAAACAGAAAATTTGACACTTCATTTTCTTCAAAAACTTGATAATAAAAATGTATAGAATCCTAGATCAAGAGCCGACTGGCTCTGATACCAATTGTGGAGTTTGATCTAGGCTTATCTAGGATTATAAATAACAATGAACATAAACACAAATATGCATAGCGGAAATAGCATAAGAACAAAGTAAACAAGGTTTTTCATCATCGTATCATTCCATACAAGCCCCAATTCTACTTGATCATTAGTAGAATGGTTATCTAACTATAACAGGAATCAAAAGATCCTTGAGGCTAAACCAACTCTAACTAGGCATTTACAAAGTAAACCATACGCTTAGAACACGTCTACATCTAGTCTACACACAGAAACTCATGCCTATGATCTCTTTATATACAATAAGAATCATCTTAGGTTACAAGAAACATAAAAATGTATTAGGAAGCTAAATCATTCTAACTTTAATCTTTATCTCATTGATCAAATCTTCTAGAATCTTTCACCATTGTAAAATTCCATACTTAATGAATTTGATCCTTTTGTTTTCCTTTCTTGTTTCATTCTTGTCTTATTGTTTTGTATCATCAAATCAATAAATCCCAACAATCTACATCTAATGAATTGACAACCTCCTGTTGTAGACTTCCTATCCAAGCTTGCTCCAGCATAATCACTATCAGTGTATGCTACCCAATCAGAAGGAGAATATTTTGGAAACAAAGGACCCATTTTGGTTGACTTTTAAGTACCTAAAATCCATTTCAACAACTAAGATGTGAAACCTTTGGATTGACTTGGTATCTAGCACAGGCACACACTGCAAACATGATGTCAGGTCTTGAAGATGTAAGATACATCAATGAACCAATCATTGACCTATACATATGAACATCCACTTCTTCACCATCTTCATCCTTGAGCAGAGGCTTTTGAGTTTCCATTGGTGTGCTTGCAGTCTTGACTTCTATAACCCAGATTTCTTTAAAAATTCAACAATATATTTATCTTGACTAATAAATATGCCATCCTTCTTCTGCTGCACTTGTAATCCCAAGAAGAATGTAAGTTCTCCTATAGAACTCATCTAAAATTTCTCATGCATCAACTTCTCAAATGCATTGCATAGCTCCTTCTTTGTTGAACCAAAGATGATATCATCCACATAAACTTGGACCAGCAAAATATCACCTTTGTGCCTTTTGATGAATAAGGTCTTGTCAATTTTCCCTCTTTGAAACCCATTGTCCAACAAATATGTTGACAAGGTTTCATACCAAGCTCTAGGAGCTTGATGTAGTCCATACAATGCTTTTTCAACCTTGTATACTCTATCAGGAAAGTCTGGATCTTCAAATCCTGGTGGTTGACATACATACACCTCTTCTTCAATCTTCTCATAGAGAAAAGCACTTTTTACATCCATTTGATACACCACAAAATCTTTAAATGAAGCATAAGCTAAAAATAGCCTAATTGCTTTAATTCTTGCAACAGGGGCAAAGACTTCATCATAGTCAATCCCTTCTTCTTGTGTGTACCCTTGAGCAACCAATCTTGCTTTATTTCTTATCACAATTCCCCTTTCATCATTTTTATTCCTGAAAACCCATTTAGAGCCTATAGCCCTTTTACCATTTGGTAAATCCACTAAAGTCCAAACTTCTTGTAACTTGAATTATAGAAGCTCTTCATGCATAGCCTCTATCTAGCTTGGATCCTTCAATGCATGAATTACCTTTTTGGGTTCTTCTTGTGATAAAAAATAAGCAAACAAGCAGATTTGAAGGTCTTTATCGCTTGTTTCTTGTTGAATAGTATTAACAAACCCATGTTCCTCCAAATTCTTTGACATCTTTCTTATTTGTGTTGCTGATTTCAAATCTCCAATCACTTAATCAAGATGATGATCTTTATGAATTCTTGTAATTGGAATAGGACTGACTTGGATTGTTGTATCCAAATTGTTTATGTCAGCCTCAGCACCATCATCTTCATCATCTCTTGAGAAGTCAAATATGTTATAATCTTCCAAACCAGGAATATTTAGATCAAATGGATGTTTAATGCTTGTTTTTCCACCAACAGCATTAACCTCATTTATGGTAGCAGCATTAACATTGTTAGTGTTGTTAATATTATCTTTCTTCTCTTGATCATTAAATTCACTTTCTTTTCTTGGATCTTCAGAACCCTATTTCATCGTCCCTTGAAGGGTTTGGATCCATCATCATGAGAACATCTTGGATCTTTTAAATATGGTGATCAGTAGTCCATAATGGTAGCAAAATGTAATCTTTGACAGGTTCTGTCTCCTTTCTAGCTTGACCTGCATTATCACTTACTTTTGTACCTGCAAAA
The DNA here is from genome assembly GCA_026074375.1 of Tanacetum coccineum. Taxonomy (NCBI): domain Eukaryota; kingdom Viridiplantae; phylum Streptophyta; class Magnoliopsida; order Asterales; family Asteraceae; genus Tanacetum; species Tanacetum coccineum. The sequence continues at coordinate 32,834 of BQNB010024249.1, forward strand.
CCATTAGACTGTGTACCTGCAACAATTAGCTCATAATTCATTGTTCTTGTTAGTGCATCAATATCAAATAGCCAATCTGGTCCACTACCTACAACATTAGGTGTACTCTCACTAAACCTAATATGCAAGTTTTCTTCCACTATCCTTGTTCTACTATTAAATACTCTAAAGGCTTTACTATTCAAAGAGTATCCAACAAAGAAACCTTCATCAGCCTTACCATCAAATTTGCCTAAGTGATCTATGGTATTGAGAATGGTAACAGGACACCCAAATGGTCTCATAAAACTTAAAGTTGGTGTTCTACCATGAAAAAGTTCATATGAGGTCTTGTTATGAGGCTTAACTACTAACACTCTATTTTGCACATAACAAGCAGTATTAACTGCTTCTGCCCAAAAAGTAGTTGGCAACTTAGAATCAGCTAGCATAGTCCTAGCAGCCTCAATTAGTGTCTTATTCCTCCTCTCAGCAACTCTATTTTGTTGAGGAGTTCTAGCTACACTAAATTGTCTCAAAATACCCTTCATTTCACAAAACTGATTCATCTCTCTGTTTTTGAACTCAGTCCCATTATCACATCTAATCACCTTAACCTTGTGATCTACTAGATTTTCTATCCCAGTTATAAAGGACTTAAGAATGCCACTAGTCTCATCCTTAGTAGCTAGAAAGAAAACCCATGTAAACCTACTGTAATCATCTATGACAACTAGGCAATACATTTTCTTCATAAGGCTTTTTACAAATGTTGGACCAAACAAGTCCATATGTAACAAATGTAAAGGAAGACTGATTAAGTTCTCTGTTTTGGACTTACAAGAGGCTCTGTGCTGCTTTCCCTTTTGACAAGCAACACAGGTTTGATCATTTTCAAAAAGTTTGGAAGGTAAACCTCTTACAAGATTTCTCTAAAACCAATTTATTGAAAGGTTTTTTAAAATCTAAGGACCCAACCTCTATGCTAAAGTTTAGATTCATACATGTTGTGCCTTTTTGCAAAAAGGGCAAGTGAAACCTCCTTTAGGAACAATGTTTCTTTACATCGACTCAATACAAATTGTTCTTTCTAGGAACTCTTAAGTAAAACTGACTTATCATCATAACTTAAAGTTTGGAGATAAAACAATACAATCCACAGTCATTAAAAATGAACACTATTCTTTTTATCACACATTTGTGAGACAAAAAGAGATTAAACATTAACTCTCTCACAAAAAAAACAATATTCAAAACTAGTTATAACCATTTAATGGGTACCTTTTCTTGTGATTTTCCCTCCTTTGGGGTTCCCTCCAAAAGCAACATATCCTCCATCTATCTCTTCATAGTCTGTAAGATAGGACATGTTCCCTGTCATGTACCTTGAGCATCCACTATCAATTACTCCTTGATCTTGTAAATCCATTTGTGGATTGCCCTGCACATTAGGTAAGAAAATCAGTTTCTTTTGGGGACCCAAGCCATCACTGACTTGGATCTGCCTTGTGCATCAACATAATCAAACTTTTTTAGGGTGATTGATGCACTGTTGTGTTTAGAAACATGGTCTAAAACTTTATTCTTTGGTTTCCAAACCCAACAAGCTGAGGCCTTAACAACATTAAAATTATTTCCCTTAACAGCATTAACTACTGCTTTTGGCCTAGCAGTATTAAGATTTTTACCCCTTTGATTAATATTACTGTTTTTAAATGTTGTGTTCTTATGAATGGGCCTCTTAACAGTTGAATGTGTTGTTTTAGAAAGATATGACATTGGTCTAGCAGCATTCACTGTTGTTTTTGAGTGAGCAGCATTAACTTGTCTAGCAGTATTAATTGATACTAAGCCAGACTTCATTAGTACTGCTCTTGGAACCATGTTCTTTTTAGCACAGGGGTGAGTCTTTTTAGCAAAGTTTTGATGATTCACCCTTTGAGCATTGTTCCAAACAGGTTTTACCATCCTTTGATTTTGAAACTATTTTTGATGGTAATTGCAATCAACTTGCAAATGATCAAAGCTTCCACACACATAACAGGCCTTATTAAACATCTCAAAATTGCTTCCTAGTTTTTGAGACATCATATTGTTCTAATTTCTTTAATTGCCTCTTGGACTGTGAGTGTTTTGCCTATGTTTCTCAACTTGTTTAACAGTTTTCCTAGCAGTTTTCTCTTTTTTGCTTAGGTTTGACAAACTCTATCTTAGCAATACTAGGCTTAACTATTTTCTTCTCAGTTTTAGTTTAAGACACTTTTTCTCCCTCGCTATCTGACACCCAATCTTCAATAATTAAGGAATCATCAGACTTCCTAACTACCTTAGACACTTCTTCATCAGACTTTCTGTTCTCAACTACAGGCTTATTAACAAACTCATCTAAACCAGTAAAAGACAAATCAGGTATTAGAGGCATGAAATTTCCTGTGTAGGGACGTGGAACTGCATTATATTTTTCATAGCCTAAACCTTTCTTGTAATTATCAACAATCTGATACTCTATGAGCTTGTTTAAGCTATTAGATGCATTTTCAAATTTATCTACATTAAATTAAATGCTATCTTTTTCTTTTTTAATTTTTTTAAGCTTCTTCCTAAGCTCTCTAATAGTTATTTCTCCTACTTAAATATTGTTGGTTCCTAAATTTTCACACAAACATGAACTAGAGAGAGAAAGTTAGAGAGAGAGAGATGGATGGGAGAAAACACACTAAAGAGTGTGTGTAAAATGATTCAACCAACACCCTCTCCATGTATGGAGAGGGTTTAAATATGTCTTACACGCCCCATAAAACGGGCTATGGTGTGGACTTACAGTGGGTAAAGACCTGGCCCAATACCATTAGTTACACGATTACTGATCCAACTATGAGCTATGCTAAATATGAAATACATGGGGTGACCGAGTCTTTTTCTTAAACCTAACAATCTACCCCTAAGGGAGGTTACCTTAAAAAATACAATTTGAATCCTAGCATTCTATGAGTTGATCATGACTCTAGCTCGTAGTCTTTGATTCTTCAAGTGATATCTTAGTACGACAAGTAGTGATCTTAGAGCATAGTTTCTTTGACTTGTCTTTGACAGTGATCCTTGAGCATTCTTTGATATCATCAGCCATAGTAAATCTCTTAATCATCCTTGATGTGAAGTATTGCCTCCATATGATGTTGCGACCTTCGGACTGGCATGCTCACACTTTTTTGGATCATGATAGCAAGCATTAGAGTTGCGGAATCTATGTTGTAGGTCTTTCAGCTATCATGATGTCTTTGATTAGGAATATATGAAGTGTGAGCATGGGGTTGTGAATTGACATGTCTCTTGCCAGCAGCTGCAACCGTCAGGATTCTTGCAAATAAGTTAGTAATAAACAAACGAAAGTGTCTTTGTTCACTTTCGTTGAATAAGGTTGCAAGAACCACGGTTCCCCGTTAATCAGTATAAATACTGCCTGTGATCAGGTAGAATTCTGAAGAATCTCCTTGACAGGGTTTCGCAGCTGCGCTAGCTGTTCTCAAACCGGAGCATCTCAAAGTAGACAAAGCACGGAATGAGTGAACCAGTGAATTAAAACCCACTAATTAATGAGAAATTGATTTGAAGATCAGTCGTGTGTCACTCAGGAAAGAGTTTTTTGTGACACAACAAAAGTTTTATAATATAAAATCAAATTTCATCAGAAACACTTTTGTTTTGAAAGATATACACAGTCAATGTGCTCGAAAATTAGTTGTTGAGCACATCGAAAGGTTTTTCAAAAACTACTCGTCAATTCATATACTGGAACAAGTTTGATTCACTCGAAATCTCCCCATCGTTGCTTTCCAGTTGTCACAAGTTTAATCCATGATGGACTTCATATGTCACCTACCGTAGAGCTTGTTTGATGTTGGCTCTAGCAGGATTTCCATCGTCATTGTGAATACTTACGTATCACTCAGATGTTCTGGCAATACCACGAGGATAATGCGTAGGACTCTTATGATATTACTTGTTTTCACAGTGTGTGAATAACAAATGTAAGTTGAATTAGTGTCCTAGCGAGATATGTGGATGATCTCATGGCTCTAGACTCAATAGTGCATTTTTGGTTTTTAGTAGTCGGAGGCTGGAGTAGACTGCCACCTTTTCAATATCATCTAACTCGGAGTGAGAGAGACGATAGACATGTATTGATCTCCGTGAGAATTGAAACAAAAATCCTTTGAGGGATCTTGAGTGGCTAGGGAGGGTTGTGCAGCGTATCACTGGGTCCATGATACTTGTCTTCAATGTCAGCAATCAACCATGTGATTCTGACAGCATATGTATTGACCTAGTTTCTGCCTAATGTTTAAGGAGGGCTGCTTTCTTTTCACCCTTTATCTTAACATTTCTTTTTCATTCTTCAACCCCTTCAATGCTTACCAAGACTTCATTACTAGTACCTTATTGGGTTTATTCCAGTACTAGCTCCATCTTAGTCCGCACTATTCCCTTATTCTTACATTACTCCTTTTTTAATCATACCTAAGGACTTCTACACTAACTAGTGAATTGTCCCTGGGTAGATCCCTCTGGCTCTGGCGGGATTGTGGGAATGAGTACCTAACCATACCATCCTTATAACTCTGATAAAGTAAATACAGGGTCGGTCTTTTGGTACTGTTCTCTTTACCATAAAACCATTTGAAAATCAATCAAGGTACGGGCGATGTAAACATCAAAGCATTAGTACCTCGATTGTTTTGATTCATGAAACTGCTCCCCCTCAACATGTGCGTTGATATTCAAAATTGTTTGGCACATGGAAGGAGGAGTACATGCTTGAGCCTTAATAGATCACCTTTGAGTGATTCTGTTAGTGTCAGTTATGATGAGTTTATAAATGATTTGGAGTTTAACGAGAAACTCATGAAAAATTCATAAACTAACACATACCACTGATTACCACACTACTTTTAATATACAAGATGTATGTTACATAACAGATGATATTGACCTTAATGTTGGAATGATGAGATCATTCTATTCTCTTGATAAGTCGATAGTCAATATCTCTGAACCTTCCACTAAAAAAGCATTCGAGATTCCTGAAGATTCTTCAGATCTTTAACCTTTTACCAAATATCTTGATGAACTATTAATTGTTGTAGTAGAGGTGGTGGTGGTGGAAGTGTTAATGTTGTTTCAGTTGTCGCTGTAAAGCTAGAAGGAACATCAGCTGATGCAGTGAGAGCTCTGAATAAGTTTGTGTTATGTAGAGTATCCACAAAGATCTGAAGATTAGGTTCCTTTGCTTCTTTTGTAGATCCAAGACACGACTACCCTTTCCAATCGGCACCCATGCATTAAATAGCAGAATCTGATCATCAGATCTTGTGGTAGCAGGAGAGGGAACATTCTTATTAGCCATGTTATCTGCATAATTCTATCAACAAAGATAGGCAGACATGACAGATGTTTGATGCTAGATGAAAATTTTAGCCATGATTGATTGGCATGCCACATTTGATTAAGGTGAGATTAAATCACAAGCGGTAGACTTAAATCATCATCAACCTGCTACCTCGTAGCAGTTTGCCTTACATATATAAATATTCATATCATAATCAAACCACTGTCAGGAAATTTATCAAACCGTTATTTAGCAAAAATGACAAGCAGCTATCAAGAACATTCATAGCAAACCGCTATCACGCATTTTCAAGCAAACAGCTATCAATCACATGCAATTCAATCATATTTCAACTTTCAATTCAGGATCTTAGGGACCTAATTCCAACACAAAAAGTACAATCCTGAGCATAACACGAGTGCGCAATCACTTAATCGACAACAATCAAACTGCAATCGACTAGCAAAAATCAATCAACATTCAAAAATCATTTAATCAGATCATACAAACGCATGGGGATCATATTTGAACATCAAACTCGAATCATCTAATCCTAACAACCATATCCCAGCAATTCAAAGTTGGCAAATTTAGTCCCTGGGATTTCAAACTTCTTGTATTTTTGGTATTAAGTATTTAGGGTTAACTAAGATTAGCAAATGGCACAATTGGTCCTTGCAGTTAATTACAGCTAGGAAACATTTAGCAAATTGCACATAAGTCCCTAATCATTCTAACTAATGACACATTTGCCTCTTTAAGTTAGAATAGATTAACTCCTCTTTAAATTATAACCCCATTTAAATACAAAACCGTTTCCGTTTAAGTATAGGATGATTTAATACGTCTGTTTAATGTCATAAAATTTGAAAAACACTCTCCCCCTCAATCGATGACCTATTTTCTATTAAATAAGTTGTAGTCATTGATTGAGTGTCAAATTTTTAAGAGAAATCCAGATCTGATAGATTTTCAAACAACACTTTTACCACCGTGGTTAACACAAATATTTTTTTGAAGAATCATAGAATAAAAATTATTTGGTTAGAAAGAAGACTTCTCTTCTGTATCAAGAAATAATGCACTGAAGCGTACATCAGATCGGAGTTGCAGGGATATAAAGTAATCCATGCCTGGGAGAATTTAATCACCCATTGTTAGGAACAACTGTCTTTTTAGCGACGTGCTTTCCTCATTTTAAAAACCGGGTTGCATATTAGAAATAATAGCAAGCCATATAGACATGTTTTGAAAAACTGTTTGAACTTCTGCTCGAACTTCATTTAAAGACCCGTGCCATTATTGAATGACATTTCTAGATCCGTAAATGTTATCGATGCCAGAAGACATGTCATGAAAAACATATTTTTGGTATTTTCTGATTTTATATTTTTGTATTTTGTTTTTGAAAAGTTTTATAAAAATGAAAATCTTTTTGTGTTTTTCTGGTTTTATATATTCACATAGGATACATGAAGAATTACCACCATTATTCTTCCTTTGAGATAGTAGATCTCAACCAGACTGTTTCCCATCGAATGGAATCGGATTGCCATTTGCGTCAAAGTAGCACCAAATGACATGTTCTTGTAGTTGACTTCTTGTCGAAATCGATCGAGAAGGATCGCCAATAACATTCTCCAATGGGTGATTCTTTGTCAACTTAGTGAGAGTATCAAACGATTGGTTAAGATGATGCAAATTTGATAGAATGACCCCTTGTAAACTTGTAACTTCAGAACTCGGGTCTGGAGAAAGATAATGAAGGAGGGGTGCATTATGAAATTATGCATTTTGATTTCCATGAATTTGTTCTTCAACACCTTGATGAATGACTTAAGATTGAATTTCTTGATTTGTTGGTGAAGTACTAGCAGATGGTACATCTTGATCAATGGTAGTTGGCGAAGTTGAACCGACTGGATCAATAGCTCTTGGAGCAGTAACAACTGCTAGATTTGGAGAAACAATACGTGGTAGAGGACTGAAGTACTCATCAAACAATGGTTGAAACAGGATCTCGTAGTCTTTCTTGGATGGTGAAACATAAGGTGTTGGAGAAACTAGGTTTGCACGAGTCCTAAACTGATGTATCTAAGGTCAAAAGTTAAGGCCCCGGTCTTGAACTGAATTGTTCGTAAGCCATAATGACCATATGACCATTTGAGGACGGGAGCACACTTATAATCAAAAGATCTTATCCGAATTAAGCTGCATTGATCTCATCATATTCACTTTTCTCCCCCTTAAAAATTGCATATGTAGTTGCCATTTTTGATGAACAAGTGAATTAAAATACAAGCTAATGTACGTCGATCCACTAAATGGCTGATTGAGCATGGGAAAATACGAAGAATGTTGATGAGAATGGTCAAAAACAAGAAGATTTCTCTTCTTTTGAAGATAAAGAGCACTAAAGCGCACACCTTTCTTTTCTTTTAAGGAACGGGGCCTGAAGAGTTATCAGCAGATGCCATTTATAGTTGAAGAGAGAGACCTGAACTGATGTGAACAGACGTCATTGTTTATGTGCGTCAGATTAGAATCCCTTGAACCACTGGTTTATGAGATATCATTCTTTTCGGCAACCAAACTTTGAGTCTTTCCTTTAAAAGATTACAAGATGTACCTGCACTTAAGTTAGTAGTACCTACACTGACATTAAGAGTTTGATCACATTCATATAAGTTAGTGATATCATAATTTGAACCATTTGAAGGTTCACTGTCAACTTTGGTTGTGTTATCGGTGAACATCTTTCCAGTAGGTATCCACCTAAGACCAGCAATCTTGAAAATTCTACCCGTCAGTTTCCACCTAAGACAAGATCTAGAAGTGTTTGGTTTCTCATGCACAGCGGAAGACTTCTTAGGAGAAAACCTTTGTCCTATAGCAATCTGCCTACCAGGTTTCTGAGTATGACTCTTTGGTACCACTGGTTTGTTGTTGTTTCTAGTCTTAGGGGATTGAACCTTAGCACGAGAATTCACCTCTTTCAGGAATTTTGTAATACAATTATCATGATTTGCATTAAAGACACATTTATGACAAGTTAAGCAAACAAAGTGTTTGGAGTCAGAAAAAGAACTAGAATTCCTAGAGTGATCTACTAGCGACATACCATTTGACATTCCACCACTACTCTTAGATACAAGCAAACTCCTAGATAATTGATTGTTGCTCCTAGGATTTGGTTTGCTACCATTAGTAGTGTTTTGTATACTAGTAGTGTGCATCACACTAGGTTTTGAATTCCTATTTCTTTCTTGTGTCTTTTTCCTAACTTCCTCTAGATAGTGATTATGAGCCATATCATTTGAACCATACGGTTCTTCTTGACTATTCCTATCTGAGCCAGGTACAATCACATGATGAGGTTTTGCAAGCACATATTCTCGAACTTTAGGCAAATAATGAGGAGTGACTGGTTTTGACAAAACGTTATTCACATCAACTTGGGAGGCAAACCGTGGTTTTGAAACGTTAGGTCGTTCAGATTTAAATGCATTAGGTTGTCTAATAACTGATTGGTTTCTGGGTGGTTGTAAAACCGGTTTCCCTAAGATTGATGGTTTTGCAAACTTAGTATCCATGCTATTTCCTTTTAACTTTCTTAATTCATTTTTTAATGCTGCATTTGCAAAAACCTTTTTTCTGAATCTGAGCTTTTAAATCAGCATTTTTGACAGACTTTTGATTAATTTAAGAAATTAAAGAGTCACTATTGTCTTTATTCTGAACGCGTGTCTTCTTAATTTAATCATAAAGTTCTTTGTAAGTCTGTTTCAAATGCTCATTTTCTTTATGTAGTTTCTCATTTGCTGCAAGTAATTTAGCCATACTGTGTTCTAATTTGATGTTAATAGTCTCAATTACATCTATATCATTTTTAACTTTGGCTTCATTACTTGCTTCCTTCACACTTTTGATTTGATTCTTCAAATTGCAAATTAGTGTGGTTTTGGCCTGTAGCTGAGCTTTCAAATCATTTATCTTAAAAAATTCATGAAACTCAAGAGACTTGAAGAAACATGTAATCTTATGATCTAAACCAAGAACAAGAGAGAGATGTGGGTTGTGATGTTTAGATAGAGAAAGTGATGGAATGGATGATATTATTACTATGTGGAAATATGGAAGAAATGAAACAACCAACCCTCTCTAAAGCTAGGAGAGGGCTTATATAGTTACATGATAGTCGGCCCATGGGCTATGATGGGCTTCCCATAGGCCTTGGGCCAGATTAGCTTCTATACTTAACATGACACAATCTACGAGCTAAGACCTATTACAAGTTGGAAGTGACCGACACTTTTTGTGTTTCCAACAATCTCCCCCTAAGGGAGGTCACTCCATTTTACAATTACAAAAACTTTAAGCCTGAATCGAATGCTTTGTGATGTTTAGTCTTTAAGATCGTCCTTTTGAACATTCTCTATGAGTATGTTGTAGCTGATCATTGATTATGGATTGAGCTTGTTCCTTGGCTTGTATTTGACATTGTGATCTGAGCCAGATCTTGAAGATCATCAACCAAGACACAATGATTTCGCATGTTGTGAAACTTTGCCTCTTGTGGGATTTGTGATTGCTGACCAACAGAGCGCTTCATACCTTTCTGTTGAATGGTTGACTTGAAAAAAACTTTGTGTTGCCTACGTCTTTCAATGTGGATTCGATTAACTATAATACTTCATCATCTTCGCGAGAGGAAGTTCGTTTATCAGAGTAGAGGAGAAGCTCTCTGAAATTGGTAGTTTGAGCCTTTTATGAAGTTACTTATGTTTGTCTATCGGGTGATGAGCAACGCCTTGTGGGCTTATGGATCTTGTGTAGACAGTTGGAATAGAGGGAGACCTCCACCCCATCGTTAAATAAGCGCCTGCATAAAACAGTTAGCAATAAACGAGGGACGACATATGGCACTTGTCATTCGCCCAGGGTTTGGTGTGGAGTAACCTTAAAATGCCGTGAGACGAGACTTGTGAGTCAGATAGATTCAGATATTAAGAGATCTTCTGGACAGGATTTCCAGCTTAGCGCATTGAATCTTCTTAACACATAAGTATTAGTATTCATGTACTCAAGCATGTTTCATTGTCAGAGTCTAAAGCAGAAGCACTATAGAGTGAACCAGTGAGTTACTATCTATCTCCGATGTGATATAGAAAATCGATTTGAAATCAATCGACGTGTCACTTGCTAAAGTGGTTTTGTGAACATCGAGGAGTTTTAAGCATATTCAAAATTCTTTTTAACCGTTGATCCATAACCGGAACAAGTTTGCATTCATAAAGAATCGCACCATTGGTTGCTTTCAGTGTATCAACAGTTGTTCCTAGGAATCACACAGAGTCACTTCCATGAGCTTGCGTTTGTGTTGGCTCAAGGCAGGATTTCCATCGCTTCATTTGTTGAATACTAAGTATCACTCGTGTTCTGGGCAAAATCACAAGGATCGTATGGTTGGACTTAATGATTCTTATTGATAGATAGTCACATTGTGTGAGAGTAACAAGCTAGTTATGCAAGTGTCCTAATCGGGATTAATGGTTGCTGATCTCTTTTGCTTCAGAACTCGCCAAATAGTTCACTTTTTAATTTTAGTGATCGAGGGTCTTGAGCTGGTGCCGTTCCTTTTCAATATCAATCTAACTCGGAGTGAGAAAGTCTATAGAAATAAGTGTAGATTCTCCATTAGTTTGTTGAACAACTGTCTTTCCGACTTTGGGAGTGGCTGGGAGGGGGTTTGTGCTAGGCGTACTAGGTCCATGACTGTGCTTCAATGTCTGACAACACGAAGTGTTTTCTGAGGGCATATGTATTGACGCGGTTTTTGCCTAAGTGTATGGAGGGGCTTCTTTCTTTTACCTTTTTCCTTACATTCTTTTTCGATTCTTCAACCCCTTCAATAGCTTTACCGAGACTTCATATAACTAACACTTGTTGGGTCTTGTTCAGTGTTAGCTGACCATCTCAGTCGGCTATTATTCCCTTTTCTCACTTTTTCCTTTTATCATTACCTAAGGACTTCTTACACTAAGCATAGTGGATATCCCTAGGTAGATCCCTCCAGTTTTGGATGGATAATGGGATTTGAATACCTAAGCCTAACCACCTTATAACTTCATAAATTTAAGAACATGGTCGGTCTTTTAGGTATTTCATCACAATCCTTCCAAAAAACATGAAAATTTTCTCATCAAAGTGTTTGATATAAAATATCAAAAGATTTACACTTTGAGAGTTTTTCATCATCACTAAAAGTCGCCCCTTAACACAGTCCCCAACGGTGCATGTATCCGTAGTACATGCTGACGTGTGGAAGTGCATTGAGTCCTTTTTATGTTGAGCAATCTCCATAACACTTTAGATTATCGGCTTATAAATCACATTTTCTCCCCTTATTCCAGATAATGTTAGATCCTTGATGATTTTGTATATCAATGATTAAACGTCGAGGGACAAAATAGTTACAGAATGTAACTGTATAGAAACATTTTAATGCTCCTCCATATATTATGAGGGTATTTAAGACAGTGCGGAGTATCGTAGAGATTGTAATTCTTTGAATTTACAAACAAAACAAAAAAATTCTTGAAAATTTGTGTACTCGAACATCTTAATATTGACATAAAGTTACATGACATTACAATCACAAGTTTATTATGTACAGAGGTTTGACTTCTGAATGATGAGAACATCATATGATAGAATCATATGTTCTTTTGTCACAGCCGTAGGGCTCCTCGTTACAATTTACCATCCAATGAAACTTTTTCCAAGCTCCTCATAACCTTCTTTTCTTTCAAGTGGGTTGTCAATCTGATCTTTCTCTGTCTAAGCAGTCTGTCAGCGTTGCTTCACACTTTCTTCCATAGTTATGAAAGTCTTTGCGATCCAAAACTCGAGGATAGAACAGATTGCGCAAATACATATGTAACTTTGAGCTTGTGAGGTTGGTGATGATCGGTTTTGAGTTGTTCTTATGCTACGCCCCTAACACCAGCAATCCTTTCTTGAGTAAGATTAAGAAACTTTCTTGACAAGCCAAACATCAAAGCAGTTTGATGTGATTAAAGCATCCAGTTATCCGAGTACACAATTAAACCTTATTAAGAACTTGATACCATAACACCAAAGTCAATTAAGGACCCGGATGAGCGCATTTATCTTGTCCGGATTGTTCATGACATAAATCGTAATCACCAAGTCTACTAATCCCGATGTCACAATTCATTCCCTTAAGTGTGATCGACATGATAACCTGAAGACTGTCTAAGTCCCAAATGAGCTATTTCTTCTACGATAGTGAATATCTAAAGGAATCATATACATATGTGGTCCTCTTTTATCATATATTTCTACTCATTTTAAGAATTAAGTTAGTGTTTTTTTTTTTTTTTTTTTTTGTTTTTTTATGTTTTTGGTTTATTTTTTTTTGTTTTTATGGTACATTTTTTTAATTTTTTTTTTTTTTTTTTTTCTTTTTTTAATTTTCTTTTTTTTCTTTTTTTTTTTTTTTTTTTGTTTTTTTTTTTTTTTTTCTTTGCATTTTTTGTTTTTTTTTGTGATTTTTATGTTTGTTTTATGCTTTTTTTTTTATTTTTTTTTTTTTTTTTTTTTTTTGTTTTAATTTTTATTTTTTTTTTTTTTTTTTTTTGTTTTTTTTTATTTTTTATTTACTTTGTTTTTTTTTTGGATTTTTTTTTGTTATTTTTTTTGTTTTTGTACTTTTTTTTTTTTTTCTTTTTTTTTGAGGTTTATTTGTTGTTTTTATTTTTTCTTTTTTTTTTTTTGTTGTTTTGATTATATTGTTTATTTAATTTTTGGATTGAGAATTTTTCTGATTATGGTATATTTTGTATAATTTTTGTTTAAATCTTGTTAGTTTTGGATTTTTTTTTTGTTATTTTTATTTTTTTTTTTTGTTTTTATAGTTTTTTTTTTCCTTTTTTTTACTTTTCTTTTTGTATTTTTTTTATGTTTTTTGTTTTCTATATGCGTGATAGGTCTTTCTTTATCTTGCTTTTTTTTTTTTGATTTTTATTTTTATTTTGTTTTTTTTTTTTTGTTTTTTTTCTTCTGTTATTGGGAATATTTATTTTATTTTTTTTTTTTTTATTTTTTTTTTTTTTATAGTTTTTTGTTTTTTTTTTATTTTTTTTTTTTTTTTTTTTTTTATTTTTTTAAGGTTTTTACTTTTGATTTTTTTTTATTTTCGTTGTGATTTTTATCGATGAGTTCTTATTGTAACTTTTTTTTTGTTATTTTGTATTTATTTTTTATTATTTTTTATTTTTTTTTTTTTTTTTTCTATTTATTTTTTTTTGTTTTTTTATTTTAGTTGTTTGTTTATTTTTATTTCTTATTTTGGATTGTTTTCTTTTTGTTTTTTGGATTTTTTATTTTTTTTATTTTTTTTTTCTTTTTTTTTTTTTCTTGATGTTGTTTTTAGGATATTTTTTTTTTGTTTTTGGATTTTTTTTGTTTTTTGATTTCTTTTTTTATAATGTTTTTTGGGTTTTTTGATTTTTGATTTTGTTTTTTTTTTTTCTTCTTGTTTATTTTTTCTAGTTTCTGTTTTTTATTATCTCTTTGTATTTATGTTTTTATTATTCTTTTCTTATTATAACCCTTAGAGCAGTGATAGAACAAACTTTATCTTTTATTTTTTTATTTTTTTTTTCTTTTATTTTGTTTTTTTTTTATTTTTTTTTTTTTTTTTTTTATTTTTTTTTTTTTTTTTAATTTTTTTTTTTTGTTTTTTTTTTTTTTTATTGTTTCTTATATTTTTTTTTCTAGTTATATTGATTTTTGGTTTTTTATTTTTTTTTATTTTTTATTTTTTTTTTTATATTTGTTGTTATTTTATTTTTTTTTTTTGTTTAGTCTTTTTTTATTATTTTTTTTATTTTTTATTTTCTTATATTTTTTTTATTTTTTTTTGTTTTGTTTAGTTTTTGTTGTATTTTTTTTTTTTTTTTTTTTTTTTATTTTTGTTTTTTTTTATTTTGTTTTTTTTATTTATTCATATATTTTTTTATTTTTTTCTTTTTTTATTTTTTTATCGTCTATTTATTTTTTGTATTAATTTTTGTTATTTTTTTTTACTGTGTGTTTGTTTTTGTTTTTTAGATATGCTTTTTTTGTTTTTCTATTTTTTTTTTTTTGTTTTTTTTCTTACATTATTTTTTTTCTACTGCTTTTAATTACATTTTTTTATTTTTTTCTGTTTTTTTTTTTGTATTTATTTATGCGTATTTTTTATTTTTATAATTTTTTTGTATACTTTTTTTTATTTTTTTTTTTCTTTTTTTTTTTGTTTTTGTATTTTTTTTTTTTTTTTGAGCTTTTTATTTTTTTGATTTTTTTTTTGTTTAAATTATATTGTTTTTTTTTCTTTTTTTTGATCTATTTTTATTTATTTTTTTTTTTTTTTTTTTTTTTTTTCATTATATATTTTTGTTTTTTGTTTTATCCATTTATTTTTTGTTTCTTTTTTGTTTGGTATTTTTTTTTTGATTTGTTTGTTGTTTTTATTCTTTTTATTTTTTTCTCATTCATTTTGTTATTAGTTTTTTATTGTTATTTTTTTTTTTTTTTTTTATTTTTTAGTTTTTTTTTTTTAACCGTTTAAGGAAGCCTATTTGATATCAAGTAACCATTCTTCTCACGCTTAGAATAAATCTTCTACAACAACTTCACCCGCTGTGTATCTTAAATGATGCATACTTGAAATCACAAGATATCTCTTCCCCATGTAGTTGAAATAGTTCACCCGAAAGTAACAAGTTAAACATCGATCTTTCTTTGCCTGCTTATGACTTTTATTACTTCCCAGGATAAACCTAAAAATGAGAATATGGGGGGGGGGGGCAAATTGGAGAACGAGTATCAAGACTCTTGTTCCTGGAGTGTTAGAAAGAGTGTCTTTGACTTTAGAACCGGTGGGTTTGTAATCCATCCTCCATCAAGATTTTGTGTGTACAAAAAACGAGGGTGTACCTTGATGAGAGTGATTTTTCAAAGCAAAGGACCCGGTTTAGGAGATTTTGGCACGCTTGTAAGAGAGCATCTTTCTTCATCATTTTTTAAACCTTTGTGCAATAACTCAACGGTAACCTCGTCATTTTTCTTTCTAAGGATAGCATATTCTAGTGAGAAGGTATATCTTTAACTCTGAGTCCGGAGGCAGTCGATTCCATTGTATGATTTTGCCTCGGTCAATTCTACTTTGTTTAAGGTTCCTCGGTAGGAAGTTGAAACGGGTCCATTATTTAACATTTTTGATCGAAACAAAATACTTCCTCCGGATCGACATTTGGCAATGATCAATTCCGGTGAATAATCGTACTGACATCCTTAAGATAAGCTTCAAAAATTTCTTCTATAATGAATTCGGAAGTAACGGCTCAGATTTGGGGTGGGATTGTCACCCGAAGATTTAGGAATCCTAGCATTATCTGGAAGCTACTCTTCACAAACTGCATCGCAAATGAAGGTCAATTCGAGTTTTATCGATTGTTATTTGTAGAGGAGTATCTCGTGGTTTGATCTAGATTAAAAGTGACGGCTTTGTTATCAACCTGAAGGGTTATTTCTTCTCCATAAACATCAATTAAAGCACGATCGGTCCTCAAAAAGGATCTACGAAGTATGCAGAGGTACGTACGAGGATCGGCTTTGATAAATCGCGCGATCACACCAACAAAATGTATGTAGGAAAATGAAATTTTCCCAACTTTGACAAAAACGATGCCATTAGCGAGTGTCATTTAGGATAAGTAATCTCGATCGGTCCGGCTTTATACTGTCTAAAGTCATCCGAGTTGGTGTAAGATCAGGCAAAGAAAGATTTTTCCAAATAGAAAGAGGCATAAGATTTATGCTTGCGCCAAGATTGGCCAAGGCATGACATACATCCATTCCTGGGAAATTACATGGAATAAGAAACTTGCCGGGATCTCCAAACTTTTCGGGAAGCTTTTTGAGGAGCATTGCCGAGCAATTCTCGTTCAACAGTATCTTAGCTAACTCAAGCAACTTTTCCTTATTCATGAGCAAACTCTTAATCGTAAGAGCAAATCTTGGCATCAAAAGTAAAGCATCCGCGAAACTAATGTCGAACTCGAGAATCTTGAAAGATTTGGAAGATCTTCTCCATTTGATTCGAAGCTTTGTCACGGGACTTTTGATCATCACATCGTGAAGGATATGGAATATTTGGCTTAGGTAAACTCTTCGGAACATCAGATTCTGGAATAGAAATGGTTTTAGGCAAAGTCTTCAGAACATCGGGTTCCGGAATAGAAATGGGGATAACCGAAGGTGGGATTTGAGTGGTACTTTCTTGGAATTTTTTTTGCTCTTTATCCGTTATCTCCTCGGTTTCTCGTTCTACTACCTTTTTAGGAGAAGGATTAGTAGGAATCGAGGGTCCCTCGTAAGCAACACCACTTTGAGTAGTGATCGTTTTCATCTCACCCTTCGGTTTGTAGAAATTGGGTATTCTCGAAAGAGTACCTAATGTTGAGGCTTGGTTTTGCAAAACAATCCACATTCATGTTTGGCAAATTATTGAAAAAAGTAGTTTTTTGAATCTGTCATGACCAGCTTGTTGAGAATTTTTAGTGGTTTTGAATTCATTCTTAAGGTCTCCTTTCAACGTAGCTTGATTTGATTTTGAATGTTTCTTCAACATCGGGATCATTTATTCTTTTGTAATTGAAAAAATCATTTCGAAATCTCTTATTGACTAGATTATTCGGAATTGAAAAGGTTGGTTTTGAATTCCTTGGTTTTGAACAAATTGGAGATGATTATTTTGAGCTGGAAAGAACCTTGATTAACATGAAAATTATTTCCCGATTAAATTACTTCCGAGGATTACTTGATTCTGATATAACCGTTATTTTTTGACCATTGTTTTGCACGGAGCAAATACATGTGGTGCCATTTGATTACTAACACGGTTCGGAGGGTTAACTTGATTGTAAGTACTGGTAGTCGCACAAACACTAGCTTGATTGTTATCGGTAGCCGGACCATTATACCAAGAATGGGCACCACCACAAGTAACGCACGATTCTTCAACCGCTTTAACCGGACTGGGAGTGACAACTTTCTTAGAAACAATTTCGACTAAGGTCGAAAGTTGATCTGCAAGCTTATCAATTCTTTCATCCGTTTTTACATAGACGCTAGATTATCTAGAAGATTTGATCTATTTCGTGAATAACGGAACTGTTGATATATTCTCAAATTATGTTTAAAGCCTCTCTAGTCGCGTCTACTCAAAAATTTCCACCGCCGCGGCATTAAAGAGTTTGTCACTTCTCATTTAAAACACCTTATAAACCATAAAAGGTATCAACTTGAGTTAACTCCGTAAATCCGTGATGGGGACAAGCTCTAAGCAACTCCTTAAATCGTTCCCACGCTTCACTAAAAGTTTCCTCAAATTTTTGTGTAAATCGAGAAATTTCATTCTTTAAGTGAGTGGTTTTCGAAGGAGGGAAAAATTGATTCACAAATTTGGTAACGAGATCCTCCCAAGTCAAGATTGAATTTGGTGGTTCTTTCTCGTACCAAGTTTTAGCGGCTCCCTCGAGCGAATATGGAAACATCATAAGCTTAATCACATCGTTAGGCACATTCCTAAATCGTAAAGTCGAGGTAATCCTTTTGAAACTATTAATATGAGCATGAGGATTCTCACTCTCACGACCGTAAAATGGATTCGCTTGAACCAATTGAAGCAAATTTGTCTTAATCTTAAAATGATCCGCATTAATTTCCGGTAAAACAATAGCTTCTCCGTACCCTTCCGTGGGTGCTCGGAGTAGCTCTTCCATTGTACGTTCCGCCATTGGTGCAACGATAGTACGAAGCTCGGGTTCGACTATGTTTGGAGCACGTCCTTTATTTCGACGTCTCGGAATGGTTACGTTTGAATTATTTGGAAAATAGGAATTTCTAGTGCGCATGCACTAAACAAGCAAATGAAATGATAAAAGAAACGAGAAAAGGAAATATTTTTGTTTACCGAATAATCAACAAACTTAGGGTAACTCTCTTAAGTAAAATAAATTTTACAAAAGAGGTGCGCCTTTTTTGTAAGTGACACAAACGGTAAAAAAAATTTCTTCTTTGGTTCGGGAACTTATTGATGGATAATACCTCAATTGAAGGTATTATTTGTTGGTGTTCTTTTACCAACTTTGTAACTTTTTATATTCACAAATAAATGAGAAAAATCGGAAGAGCAAATATTTTTGTCTTTTTGTTTTTAATCTTCTACTTATACTAAAAAGAAAAGAAAAATATTTTTTTACTTTTTATATTTTTAATTTTTTTTTTATTTTTGATTTTCTTAAAAGCGTAACTTTCGAAGACGAAAGGTTCTCCAAATCACGATCGACAAACTTCAAACGAAAGAATCTTAATCACAAATCCCCGGCAGCGGCGCCAAAAACTTGATGCGTATAATTTTATACACGTAAAATGATATAAGCATAGAAAATTACCAAACTACCCTTGAGGACAAAAGTAGTAAGGAAAATTCTTTCAATTATATATAATAATACGTATATTTACTGGTAAGTGATTACCGGGTCGTATTCCTCGAATATTAATGAAATTGAGACCACGTTTGTTATTTGGACAATGATTTGAATTGGTTCGAAGATGATTTGTTTTCTAAAATCCTAAAAGTGAGAAAATTAAAGGACAATTAAACCTAACTTTAATAACGAGAAATTAAACTTTAACTAAAAACGCAAAATGAGAACCCTAAATGGTGATTAAAAACCCTAAATTTCCAAAATTAAATCTAAAATTAAATTTTTACTTTTAATAGACTCTAATTGACTAAAAAGTAAGTTTAAAGAAAACTAGAACAAAAACGGAGTTGAATTGAGCTTAAAATTTTGAAAAACGTGAACGGGAACGAATCCCGTTCTTTAAAAAATGAAATTTTGCAAATTAAACCCTACGAAAGCAAAACTAATTTTCCTAGAAACTATATGATAAAAGAAAATTTTCTAAAAAAGAATTATATTTTTTTGATTATTTTTCTATTTTTTATGAATTTTTAAAGTTTTTAATAAAAATAAATGTTTAAAAATACTAAACTAATTATAAAAATTCTGAAAAAATTATAGAAAGTAGCTTGAACTAAGAGGAATCTAGGAAAAATAAGTTGGGAAACACAGCTTATCGAATAAGCTGTGTAATAAGCTAAAACAGCTTATTAACCAAAAAGGACTAAAACGTATATAAAAGATAAATGATGTAAAGAACTAACGGATGAGCTAATGTAGCGTGATGGTTGTGTGTGTGGGTGTTAAAACACTTGGTGAAGGTGGTAGAGGTCCCGGGTTCGAGCCTTGCTCACCCGGGGCTTCCCACTTTCCTAAGTGTTTTAATTTTTTCCATTTTTTATAACTTTTTAAAACTCTTAAAAATAAGCAACTTTTGTAAAACAACTATTTTTATAAACTACAAATAAGCTCAGAAATAAGCTAAATAATGACAGAAAAGCTTAAACTAAACTAAACCACTAAAAAGTTAACTAATTGGGCAATTTAATGACAAATAAGCTAAGGGAAAAGATAAATAAGCTAAAACAGATAACAATCTATATCTAATAAGCAAATAAGAACTAAAATAAGCACATTTGATAAGCTAGATTGACAGAAAAGCTAAAAAGCTTAAAAACACTTTACATTTAACACTAGAAAGCAAATAAGCTCAAATAAGCTAATGACAAAACTAAATAAGCTAAAATTGACTTCTACTAACCTAAAAAGCTAAACTAATCCTAAATAAGCCATAACAATAAGCAGATAAGCTAAAATAAAGAAATAAGCTCTTTTTATGTAAACTGATAGCCAAACAGCCCTTTAAGGCACCTTTGAGCTTAATTTTAAGTTTTCTAATGAAACCTTGAGACCAAATGGCTTATTGAAGCTTAAACTATGACCTACTAGCTACTTAGAAATGCTTTTGAAAAGGAGTTTGGAAAACATTTGCTTAATGAAAAATGCTTTTGAAAACAACTGAATTACTCAGTAGGATCTGAGTTTTTGTTTTTGTTTGAAAAGACAAATGGAAACTTTTGAGCTTAAAGACATATAAGCAAATGAACTTATTTTGAAAAATCAAGTTGAGACAAATGATTAATGACCTAAAAGCTACTTAAATTATGAAAATCAAAACCTAAAAGTTACTTAAACCTACTGAAATTAAACTAGAAAATGACAGTTTGCTGTTTTTCCTATCTGGTGTATTTTGCACAAATATGACCCAAACTTTTATTGGACAAAGTGTAGGCTAAGAACTCAATTCTACACATATTAAACACACATTTAAAAGCAAATAAGGCTATGATAATTACTTAGATTTGATTGAAGCTTCAAATCCAAATGATGCTAAACAGTTTTGAACATATATGAATCTAACTTGATTAAACCTAATGTAGCTTATAAAACTTACTTAAACAGACTTAAATGATAATTCAAGGCAAATATCCAAAAACTAATTGGCCACTAGCAGTATTAACTTGTGGTTAATACTGCTATGCCAAACACCCCTTTAAAAACACTCAATTCCATTAACCTTATGAAAATGAAATCTACTTAATAAAACTTGATTACCAAATAACAAACAACTATTAACAGAACTTATGAGCTTATACCAAGAATCAAATAAGCCAGAATCATTAAGCTACTAGTTATACTAATATTTTTGGATTTTTATTGATTTTTAAGATAAAATATGAAAAACTATGATCTAAACTACTAAACTTGAAAACAGATGATCAAACATATTTAATAAGCACAGTAAGACAGATTTAAGCACTAATAATTAAGTAATAAGCTAAAAATAAGCAAATGCAATTATTAAGCTAAGAGACTTAAAATTTAAAGAAGACTTACAAAATCCTTAGCTAAACAAAGGCTTTAAAAACTCAAGGAGCTTCTTCAAGCTTTAGCTTATCACTAAGATAAGCTAGTAAAGTCCTATGAGCTCATCTATTTCTAGCTCATCATCCAAAAAGCTTAATCCCATTTAGCAAAGGTAATAGACTAATTTTAATTGTTCAAGTATATTAGATGACTAATTTGAACTCAATCTGAGCTTAGAGACTCAGAGAGATTAAGATGAGCTTATTAGAAGCTTATGAAACATTAACAGCTTATTAAACAGAATTTGAATAAAAGTGAGCTTTAGAAAAGTAAGAGCTTATTAAGGAAACTTAAATTGTATTAATAAAATAGCTGAGTACAATACTGAAAAGGAAATCACATTTAGCTAACATTAAGGTAAAACATTTTGAAAGGAAAAGCTAAAATTTAATAAGCTGAAAAAAATGAAAAACTAGCTCTCCCCGTTAAATGTGTGTGATGAGGTCTGCTTTTATAGAGTTGAGATGAAGCTTCTAGGCCTTGAGTCTGTTACACGCTCCTTGTAATCTCGTACCTTGATTCTTTGCCCATCAATGGATCCATCCTTATAACCGTTGGATTGATTGAGTGAGCACACGGATTTCCAACATGGCATTCCGTATGTAAGACCTTTGTGCTTCTTTTGCACTTGTTTTAGTGCAAGTTTCATTGATTGGTGTGCTTTCTTTCTATGTCCACGTGTCACTTCATGTGGGCTTCGACCAATAAGAGCCTCTTATGACGTCTAACTCTGCCAGCTTGTACCTTGGTACTCGAATTACTAAGCCACACTGTTAATTGCCATTTACCCTTTGATTTGAGTTGGGTTAAACGCGAAGACGATAATGAATAGTAAAAGGGATTACGCGCCTTTTTTGACAGTAAGATGGGGGTTTGACTCGGGGTTTTGGGTCGTTGACTTGGGCTTTTTATAAAAAGAAATGGGATGGGCCGGGTATAAGGTTTAGGGTAAAAAAGGTTTATTATTAAAAGTTAACACCTGTTAGTTAAGGGACTAACATTGTTAGGGTTTAGGGCTCTTTATGAATTTTGATTTAACATTAAGGGCTTTTGTGGTATTTTGAGGGTTTTTGTCTTCTTGTGGTTGACCAGTGTTGACCAAGAGTTGACTTTATTGACCATTGATAGCAATTTTCCTGCTCTTTTGCATTCTTTCCTTTCCCGTGTTCGTGTTTGTCCGGCTTTGATCGTTTTCTTGAGAGTTTTGCAATATCCGTACCTACACAATCACAAAGACAAAACAAGCAATATACAAGTATTTTATGCATAATTTTTGGTCTTTAAGAGACATTTTTGATATAAAAAGAATATGTGTTTTCACACATATCAGACGTCAATGCATAGAGACGTCTCAAGAATAATTCAAGATTATGAGAAATGCAAAGAGCAATCTACGGCGAGGAAAAGAGCAAAAATCAGAGCAATGGCAGCTGGAAATGCATGGCCATTTAGTTATTGGGGAGTCAGCATCCTAGGACCCCTACCAATGGCCCCAGGAGGACTAAAATTCTTGGCAGTAGCCATAGAACACTCTACGAAATGGGTAGAAGCAAAGCCTATGACCACTATAAATGCAAGACATGTAGAAAGATTTGTATGGGAATATGTGGTGTGTAGATTCAAAGTGCCACAAAGTTCAACGGATGATAAATAGATGGCAAGGCCTCGTCCATCCTATTCCTACACATATAAATAGATGGCAAGGTCTCCAGGTATGACTAATACTTTCACACACTCGTACATACTTACATACTTACTTTACAAGAGCACATACTTACTCTCACGCTGGAGGTGATTCGCAGGGACACCCTTTGCGCTTCACTTAACGTAGTATTTCTATTTGTGTTGTCATAGGTTATCCAAGCATCCCAAGAACTCTTTAATCCTATCAAAGCCTAATCATGCCCATATTTGCACAATCACAAATCAAGACTGGTTGCACAAGGTTATTGTCAGGAAGAAGGAATTAACTATGATGAAACCTTTGCACCTGTGGCAAGGATGGAACCCATCAAGATATTTCTTGCCTTTTCCACATATATTAACTTTAAAGTTTACCAAATGGATGTCAAAAGTGTCTTTCTAAATGGTAAACTAAAAGAAGAAGTTTATGTTAAACAACCTCCTGGCTTTGAAAGTAGTGAGTTCCCTAACTATATTTGTAAGCTTGACAAAACCCTTTATGGACTGAAACAAGCACCAAAGGCATGGTATGAGACTCTCTTTACTTTCCTTATTCAAAATAAGTTTGTTAGGGGAAGAATATATAACACATTGTTTATCTATAAATCAAAAGGAGATGTTCTCCTTGTTCAAGTGTATGTAGATGACATCATATTTGGCTCAACAAGTTATAAACTTTGTAAACAGTTTGAGAAACTGATGACAAAGAAATTTGAAAGGAGTATGATGGGAGAACTCACCTACTTCCTTGGACTACAAATAAAGCAGGATGACAAAGGAATCTCTATTTGTCAAGAACAATACACTAGGAACTTATTCAAGAAATATGAAATTTCTAATAGTTCTTTTGTGAAAACACCCATGGTTCCTCCAAACAACTTAGGTCCTAATCTTGCTGGAAAGCCAGTCAATGAGATCTCATATAGAGGAATGATTGGGTCACTAATGTACTTAACTGCAACAAGGCCTGATATCCAATTCTCCACAGTCCTATGTGTAAGATATCAGTCCAATCCAAAAGAATCACATCTAACTATTGTGAAAAGAATCCTCAGGTACTTGAAAGGTACTACAACCCTTGGTCTGTATTATCTAAAATGTTCAGACTCAGACTATGCTGGTTATAATATGGACAAAAAAAGTACCTCAGGTGCTCATCAAATACTTGGTGGAAAATTGGTTTGTTAGAGTGCTAAGAAACAGCAGTCAGTGACTATGTCCTCAGCTGAGGCTGAATATGTTGCTGTTGCTGGGTGTTATGCAAGTATTCTATGGATGAAAAGTCAACTCAGTGACTATGACATTCATTATAAGATGGTACCCATCTTTTGTGACAACACCAGTGCCATTGCAATATCTAATAACCCAGTCCTTCACTCAAGAATAAAGCATATTGATATAAGATATCACTTCATCAGGGATCACATCCTCAAAGGAGACATAGAATTACACTTCATCCCTACTGAGTATCAGCTAGCTGATATCTTTTCTAAACCTTTGGATGAACCTACTTTCACAAGGCTAAAAGCAGAGTTAAACATGTTGAACATTGATTAATCAGTCTCCCTGATCAAACACGTTTAGTGTGGTGTATATTCTTTTCTTCCTGAAACCATCTCCCTGAAACATATATGAATCCCATGACATTGAGGGACACATTAAATGAAGTAAGTAAATGCTCTAAGTCTTTAGTTACTTAATGTCCTAGGTTGGTGACTGAACACATTAAATAAGGAACAAATATTCCTTATCTAACTGTCATCCAATAGTCATGGGCCCCACTTCTTCAAATTTTACTCAAACAACCCACCATCATTTAATGCTCACTCCCACAATCATGATCCCTTCCTAAAATGTCTCGTCAAACAACTTTTGACTGTTATTCAAACATCATCACTACAAAAGTGAAATGGCGCAACAGTTGCCACGAAAAACGGGACCGTGTAACTAGTGGGAAAATGCATTAAATGTAGTACCAACAAATTTTTAACTCTTTCAAAATGAAAAGTTTAAAAATTATGTGGAAAATCTTTTCCACTCCCCTATAAATACCTTTCACCAAGCAAGAACACACACACAAATTTACAAAGCAAATAAATTCTACTCAAATTCTCTCTCAAAGCAAATGTGTGGGTGTTCTTCAATTTTTTTGGGTAAAAAGCTTATATCTTAACAAGTTGTTCATTGCAAATACTTCTTTCAAACATTTGTTTGGTCATTCGTGTTCAATACAAAGATATCTATCTTCGTATAATCCTTTTTGATAACATATCATGCATTTGACGGCAGCGATCAAGGTTGAAATAAGCTTGTGACCATCTGGTGTGTGATATTCTGCCATTAATTTTTTTTTGTTTTCAAAAACTTCCTTAACAATGGCAGAAGAACAAGCAATTGTGTATGCTCCTCAATGGAACAACATGACTGTGGACAATGTGACTTTTCAAACAAACAATGTTGTGGGTAACTTTAATTACCCACCAAATGTGCCTGCTTACAAACCAATCATGAAATTTTTGCTAAATTGTCCCTTGAATAAAGCTTTTACCAACTGTCTCTC
>BQNB010024250.1:0-57344 GCA_026074375.1 Tanacetum coccineum
ACGACTTAATGCCATCAGCAGAAACGAACATCTCTAACAGCAGAAACGACACTTAGTCGTTTTTAATTATTCCCAACAATATACATACATTACTTGTTTGCATCTAGGATATATGTTTAAATGACATGCATTGTTTTAGCATTAGTAGTTACTAAGTGCTTGCATGATTGATATATGCGTATATGAAATATATTACGTATATTACTATAAGACTCTTATAAGTAAAAACTTATAGATATAACATAGAGACCACTCTTATAATTAAAGCTTATAGACATATCATACCGATCTCTTTTATAAGTAATACTTATATAAGTTATTTTTGCTTTTTGCAGTAGTCATGTCTTCTGCATCATCTGCGGTTACCTACACTTCCGTCTACACCGACTCTGAGCCCGGCAGAGCCTTCTAGGGAGCCGATGATGAGGAGATATCTGAGGGAGGCATCCCACGGGTCATCGTATTAGGATACGATGGAATCCAGGTGCAGCCAGTAGCCCCACCATCATCGGATTACATACCAGGCCCAAAGGATCCACAGACACCGCCAGTTCCTCAGGACGAGGATGAGCGTGAGCCTATGTTCGTACAGGTACATGATCCTGACTACGTGCCAGAGCCTATATACCCTGAGTATATACCATTGAAGGATGAGCATGAGTTTCCAGCTAAGGAGCAGCCATTACCTCCTGTTGATTCACCTACTCCCGAGTCACCCGGATATGTTACTGAGTCGGATCCCGAGGAAGATCCAGAGGAGTACGAGGATAATGAGACAGAGGATGGTCCGGTTAACTATCCTATGAATGGGGGAGATGATGGAGATGATGATGACGGTGGTTCATCTGGGGATGACGTTGATGATGAGGATAAGGATGATGAGGACGAGGAGGAGGAGGAGTACTTAGCTCCGGCCGACTCTGCTGTTGTTGTACTTGCTGATGAGCCTGTTTCCCCACCTGAGGGAACAGAGCCTGTTATACCACCACCCTCCACTGACCTTACTATTGGGGCTAGGATTACCGTCCGACCTCAGGCTTCCATATCCCTCCCACCAGAGGCAGAGGTTGAGAGACTTCTGGCTATGACTACTCCATCACCATCACCACCTATCTCACTATCGCCACCCTCTGCAGGGGAGTGCCTTGTTAGGTGCATGGCCCCACCTGCACATTCATCACCACCACCTGTGCCATCACCCTTACTACCATCATCTGAGTGTCCAACCCAAATCTAGACACTCAGGATAGCATCCACTCAGACCCTTATTGATGCAGTTACTGCCGTGTTACCATCACCTCCACTACCACCACTACCACCATCCCTATACATACCACCACCTGTTGACCGTAGGGATGATATTTCCGAGTCTGAGCAGCTACCTCGCAAGAGGTTATGTTTGTCCACCCTAGGCTCTAGATACTAGATTTGGAAGAGTTCTACTGCTAGACTTACCAAAGGTCGGGGGATAGATTATGGGTTTGTCAGTACGGTAGATGCTGAAGAGAGGCGACAGGGGATTAGAGATGTTGGGTACGATATTAAGGATACTTGGGTAGATCCGACAGAGGCAGTTCCTGAGATAGCACCTATGACCGTGGGAGAGGTCAATACTAGGGTAGAGCTGGTTGTGCTATGATGAGCATGATTTACACTGGACTTGTTTGCTTTACTAGAGGATGCTCAGGATAGTAGGTCTCGTATATCACAACGAGTCGATATGGACTCGTAGCGGGTTGACTTACTTATAGGGGATAGGATGACTCTCCAGGAGACAGTATGGATGGTGGAGAAGGAGGCATATGTTTCCCGAGAAGGTTGACAAGTACATCAGTAGACTTCCTGAAAACATTTTTGGGAACGTCAAATCTGCTAGACCCAAGACGTTGGATGAGACTATTGAGTTGGCCAACGACTTGATGGATCAGAAACTCCGCACCTACACTCCTGAGGATCGACGATTTATTTGATCAACTACCAGTGAGTTAAATAATCACGGGACTGTGAGAATCATTATCTACTCCGAGATCAATGATTTATTTGATCAACTCCA
Organism: Tanacetum coccineum; assembly: GCA_026074375.1. Taxonomy (NCBI): domain Eukaryota; kingdom Viridiplantae; phylum Streptophyta; class Magnoliopsida; order Asterales; family Asteraceae; genus Tanacetum; species Tanacetum coccineum. The sequence goes on from BQNB010024250.1 coordinate 2,054, forward strand.
ATGGATCCTAGTATTTTATTCGAAAGATAGATAGATCTGAGAGATGGATATCACTGCTTAGTGTAAGAGAGTAAACATTCCAAAGACGGGTATTCCACACTCGTATGGCTCATTACGAGTTCCAGGTTATGCCATTCGGACTGACAAACGCACCTGCGGTATTCATGGACCTCATGAACCGAGTGTGCAAACCTTACTTGATAAGTTCATAATTGTCTTCATCACGATGCATACTTTATTTATTCATAGACGTGGAAAGAGCATGAAGAACATCTCAAGTCCATTTTTGAATTGCTAGAAAGGAAGTTGTATGCCAAGTTTTCAAAATGTGAATTTTGGATTTGAATGTACATTTTCCTCTACATGTCATTGATAGCATGAGTCATACATATGGATTCCAGCCAAGATAAAAGCTATCAAAGAATATTTGGGCCTCTACTTAACGATACCAACGGAGATCGCCAAGTTTTAGGTATTGCTTGTTACTATCCAAAGGGTCATCGAAGGATTTTCGGAAGGTTGCTAAATCAAATGACGAAACTTACTCTGTAAGGTATTCTAGTTTCATGGGGTGAAAGAAAGAGAATGATTCATTTAGTTGTTAAGCAGAAAGTTGTGCTGTTTCGGTGCCAATTCTGGCTTTACCTAAAGGGAGCGAAGTCTTTTGTAGTTATACTGTGACGCGTCACCACAAGGGTTTAGGTCGCTGTATTGATGCAGAGAGAGATTGTGATTGCCTTTGCTTCTGACAACTAAAAGTTCACCGAGAAGAACTACACCTACTCATTGTTTAGAACTTGATCGGTAGTGTTTGCCCTGGAAAAATAGTGGACATTATTGTACGGAATCCAAATGCTCCGTGTTCACCGGACCATAAAATGTTTTACAAACACATTCTCGATCAAAAGGAGCTTAACATGAGGCAACGTTTTTGGCTAGAATATTGAAGTGATTACGATTGTGACATTCGTTATCACCCGGGGAAGGCAAACGTAGTGGCCGATGCTTTGAGCCGTAAGGAACGGATTAAGCCATTGCGGGTTTGAGCCTTGGTTATGACTATTGGCTTGAATCTTCCCAAATGAATTTTAGAAGCTCAAGTCGAAGCCCTAAAACCAGTAAATCTTAAGAATGAAGATGTTGGCGGTATGATCAGAAAGGATATACCCAAGGAAAGGTTGGAACCACGTACCGACGGGACTTTATGTTTATACGGCAGGAGTTGGTTGCCTTACTATAGAGATTTAAGATCCGTGATTATGCACGAATCTCACAAGTCAAAATACTCTATCCATCCCGGTTCTAAAAAGGTTGTTACCAAGATGGGAAGATGCAGTTTATTAGTGGCCTAAACATGAAGGCTGACATCGCAGCTTATTGTTAGAAGTGATTGACGTGCGCAAGGGGTCATAGGCCTGGGAAACACTAAAGGCTCATCAGGAATGTTGGTTTATAACCAAATGATCACCGATTGGAGTGGCGATAATTATAATGGTATTTATCACTAAACTTCCTAAATCGTCACAAGGTTTGGACACCATCTGGGTGATTGTGGATCGACTTATAAAATCTGCTCACTTCTTGCCAATAAGGGAGAATGACCCATTAGAAAAGTTGGCAAGGTTGTACCTGAACAGGATAGTAGCAAGACACGGAATACCTGTGTCAATCATCTGTAACGTTGATGGAGATTCACTCATTCCAATTTTCTGGAAATCATTTCAAAATAAGCTTAGGTTCCAGATTATAAGTATGGCACTGCATCATTTCATCCAAGAAGAAAACCAAGACGGCTAGAGCGAGAGTACTATTCAAACTCTCTGAGGACATGCTAATGCTTGATGATCGAATGCTGGCAAAGGGATGGGTTAAGATTAGCCATAGCCGAGTTTCACTAAACATACTGTTATCGCTAGCATAAAGGCCGTACCTTATGAGGCACTGTATGGTCGAAAATGTCGATCACCGGTGTGTTGGGCCGAAGTTGGAGAAGCTCAACTGACTGGTCCGGAATTAATCCAAGAAACAACGGAAAAGATCATCCTGATCAAGCAAAGGATGCAAGCTGCTCAAGATCGACAAAAGAGCTACGCTGATCGGAAGCAAAAGCTGATGGAGTTCGAAGTTGGGGATAGGGTTATGCTCAAGGTCTCACCATGGAAAGGGGTTGTACGATTCGGTAAGCGGGGCAAGCTGAATCCAAGATACGTCAGACCTTTCAAGGTGTTAGCCAAAGTTAGGAAAGTTGCCTACAAGCTAGAACTTCCCCAAGAATTAAACAGAGTTCATCATACTTTCCATGTGCCTAATCTGAAGAAATGTTACGCTGACGAACCATGTTAGGAATTATTGTAAACAAACTTAAGTCTGGTAGTTATAGAGTTAAGTCTGGTAGACATAGTTAAGTCTGCCAGTACTAAGTTAAGTCTGGCAGTACTATAGTTAGTACTGGTCTTGTCTAGTTAAGTCTGTTTATGTAACAGAATAGTTATCTTAATAGTTATCTTAGAGATATCTTAGGAAAGGATATGCATTATCCTTTCACACGTTTATAAAGCCCATTAGGGTTTCCTTGGTGTATAAAAGGAACCCTATGGCATAGTGTTTGACATATAGAACCCTAATAGAAATCAATAGAAAATAGCAAAGTTTTACATTGTGTTCTTCTTAGTACTTGTGTTAGATTTCTGCATTACACATAGTATTCATTGTTATTGTCATCTACATTTAGTTGATGTGGATTTATTTAATGTTAGTATTTTTTCTTACAAAAGGCCTAAAACAGATCCAAGACTTTGAACCAACAAGTGGTATCAGAGCCTCTAGAGGGACTCTGAATAAGAAGAATCACAAGAACCACAAACAATCACTTTTAGATCTAGAAAAATGTCTCAACCTGCTAATGATGATTTCTCTCAACATCTTAGTGATGATGAAGCATCATACCATGAAGATGCCAATCAGACATTGGTTTACCTACAACCATAAACCAAAACAACAACAACAACTCATTCCTACAACAACCACTATCTCAAATATCAAACTCCCAATTCTAAAGAAGGAGGAGTATGATATATGGGCCATAGAGATGGAGCATTACCTTGAATATATTGACAATGATGTTTGGAAGGTTAATCAAATGGAAATTTTAAGAGAGAATCTCAACTGGAAAAGTGGTGTTGTTAGAAGTACTTCCACCTAGTATTGCTGCAGAAAATTCTGCTGTTGAAACGGAAAGAAGGCATAAACCATCTTACTTATGGCTTCCCATAGGTACATCTGAGAAGATTCGATGGAATGGATGATGCCAAAAAGAAATTTTGGGAAGCCATCAGGACTAGGTTTGGAGGTAATGCAAATTCAAAGAAGATGCAGAAAGTGTTTTAAAAACAAGAGTTTTAAAGATTTACTATATCAGTTCTGAAGGGTTAGAAAAGCGATATGATAAGATTCCAATCAACTTACTCTCACAGTTGATAGCTCTTGGGGCCTGAGTATCTACTGAGGATGCAAATCACAAGTTTCTCATATCTTTGCCCCTAGCTTGGTCAAATCTGGCAATGACTATGAGAACCAAACCAGATGTTGACACTTTATCCATTGATGACTTGTATAATAACCTTAGGGTTTTTGAGCAGGAACTTACAAGTACCTCAAAATCATCTGCAAGTGCTCAAAATGTTGCTTTTGTTTCACATAGCAAGAGCAACACTAATAAGGCTAAGTCTGGTCATACTGGTCCCTACAGTACTTATACTCCTTCTACTTCTTCAAACAATATTCCAGAAAGAGAAGTTCCTGCTGGTTTTGCTGATGAGGTCATTTATTCACTCTTTGCCAAACAATCAGAAGATCTGGACTTGCTTCATGAAGACCTAGAACAGATTGATGATTTGGATATTGAAGAGATAGACATAAACTGGCAGATAGCAATGATTGCTATTCGAATGAAGAAGTTCTAAAGAAGACTAGAGAGGAGAGTCCGGAATTGATTGGGAAACAAACCTTTGGTTTTTGACCAAAAAGAAGCTTGAATGTTTCAAATGTCACAACACTGGTCATTTTGCTAGGGAATGCCCATCCAAGGGGACAAATGATGGAAAGAAGAGAGACTCGTTTTATCAAGATCAAGGAGCTGGAAAGTAAAGGCAGAATCAAAACTGTTTTGAGATATGGATGATAGTTGTTGTCAATTGGGGAGATCATACAGAAGAAGAAGTAGAGACAAAATCATGATCTCATGGCAATAAGCTCATATAATGATGGTTATCATTATGTTCTAAAACTTGCATTGCTTCATATAATAAACTTAAAACACTAAGTGATGAACAAACAAATAAGTTAGGTGAACAAGAAGTAAAAATACTTGCCTATGATAAAGCGGTTAAAGAAATTAGAAGCTCAAGTTGTTATTTACAAAAAGCTAGCAAAATTATCTTTAGATATGAACTGCTTACATTTAGGCAAAATGCATTATATGAAAAATATGAAAAGTTAAAATACTATAGAAAATAGGAATGAAAGCTGTAAAGAAAGGAATAAAAAAATATCTGCAGAAAAACGTACTATTCATGGAAGAAATTCTGCTTAAAACCTTTGGAAATTTAGTTGAATTATGGTATGTGTTCAACAATAAAGTTGGTTAGGGTATGAAATAAAATCAAACGATGAGGTTTTAAGCTATGAGGAAGAAATGAATCGTACTGTGTTTAATTGTACAGAAGAAGACTTCATTGACAAACCTTTGTACAGTAGATTTTCAAAGACTGATAGTTTCAAAGGAGTTCTACATCCCTTAACTGGGGACTATACTCCTAAACCACAACAGGAAATTGAAGAATCTTTGTATGTTTATGGTAAAAAGGGACCTTAAAAGCCTGAAATTAGTGACTCTAGATGACATAATCCAAATAAAGCATTTTACTCTTGTCAATCAAATGACAGTGAAAGGTTCTTTTGGAAATCCCTTTGAGCACTCTTCTGAGTCTGAATCAGAAAGTATAAGTGTACCAAAAGAGATGTCTACGTCTAAGTCTGTTACAACTAATGAAAAAGTTGTGTCTAAGTCAAAAGAAGTTGAACCTAGTTGTGTAACACACGTAAAAACTCCTAGGCAACAAATGACAAATCAAGAGACACATAAAGTTAACGGAAAGAATTGGGATGAAATGATGAAAAGAAAACTAGGGGAAGGTTACTCTTTCATTAAGAAAAGGTGTTTTGTTTATGGCAGCCTAAGTCATTTGATCAGAGATTGTGACTTCTATGAAAAGAAAATGGTAAGAGAGGCTGAGCTTAAGAAACAAAGGGTTTTTAATACTGGTAATGGGGTGGCCAAACCAGTATGGAACAATGCAAACAGGGTTAATCATGCTAATCACTTTGTACCTAGACCAATACAACTCAATACTGGTAGGGATAATGTTAATTCTGTTAGGCAAAATGTTAATTCTGTTAGACCTAATGTTAATACTGGTAGGGAAAATGTTAATTCTGTTAGGCAAAATGTTAATTTGTAAGGTCTATGTAATATGGTAGTGTTAATATTAATACTGTTAAAGCTAAACAACCAATAAATATAAGTAACTCAAACAGTTTTAGTCCTGTAAGACCCCAGGTGAATAAGTTTAATCAAAGAAGTAATTTTTCAAAATCACATTCACCTGTGAGAAGACCCATTGTTAGAAATACAGCAAAAATGTCCTTAAACTCATGTGTAATAAAGAGGAAATTGGTGGCACTGCTGTTAAGACCTCAGAGGTAATAATTTGGAGGAAAACTAGACAAAATCCAAATTGTAATAGTGGATCTAATTTTTTTCGAATTGTAAATGCTAAAGGTCCACAAGGCATACCTAAGCCTAAAAAGGCCCGGGTCCCTAAGAGAAACTAATTTCTCTTTTTCATGTGCAGGATCATCCACTCAAGAACATGGAGGACATAGGTATATTTGATAGTGGATGCTCAGGGCACATTAATAGGTAACACGATATCACCTGGAGATGATTTTAAAGAATGCAAAGGGGGGTCTGTTACCTTTGGAGGTAGCAAAGGATACATAACTGGTAAAGGCAGAATAAGAGTTGGTAATTTAGATTTTGATAGTGTGTCTTTTGTAAAAGAACTTGGGCATTTTAATCTTTTCTCAATATCACAAATCTGTGATAAGCAGCACAAGGTTCTTTTTACTAAAACTGAATGTCTTGTTGTGTCTCCTGAATTAAAATGCTTGATGAAAAATCAGACCAACTTCTAAGTCCTAGGCATCACAATATGTACGTTTTTGATATGAAGACACCTGCTCTATAAAAGATTATAATTGTTTTTTTGATTGCAAATAGCCAATCGATGAATCTAATTTTGGCACAGGAGTTAGGGCATATAAATTTTTAAAAACTTAAAACAAAACTTGTGAGGGAAACCTTGTAAGAGGTCTACCTTCCTAGGTTTTTAGAAATGTACATTCATGTGTTTCCTGGCCAAAAAGGTAAGCAAACAAGGCTCCTGTAAGCTAAATTAGATAAGAACAATCAATGAGCATTACACACCTTGCATATGGATCTTTTTGGACCTACTTCTGTAAAAAGCATCAATCATGCAAGTTATTGCCTTGTAATTACTGATGATTAAACTAGATTTAGTTGGGTATTCTTCTTAGCTACTAAGGATGAAACTAGTGGTATCCTTCAGAACTTCATTAGACAAATTGAATAAAACCAGCCTTAATGACAAGGTTAAAATCATTAGCTCGGATAATGCATGAATTTATGAATAAGGAAATGTTGAATTTTGTGGGAACAAGGGAATAAAACAAGAGTATAGCAATGCCAGAACCCCACAGCAGAATGGTGTTGCTAAAAAGATGTAACAGGAACCCTAATTGAGGGCTGCTCGGACTATGCTAGCATGACTCACTCTTACCAATACATTTTTAGGGCAGAGCAGTTAGTAAATTCTTGTTATATCTTTAATAGGGTAAGGGTGACAAAACCTCAAACAAAACTCCTATGAGCTTTTGTTTGGCCAAACCTTTTGTAGCTACATAAGACCTTTTTGGGTGCCATGTTACCATTTTAGATACCTCTAAGTGTGCTTGGCAAGTTTGATGGTAAATTGTGGGATGAGGTGTCTTAGTTGGTTACTCACTAAATTAGCAAGCCGTTAGGTATATAATAGTAACCAAAAAGGTAGAAGTAAATGTGCATGTAAAATTTCTTGAAGGAAACCTAAGGTGATCAGGGAGTACGGTTATAGATGGATGTTTAATATTGATTATCTAACTGATTTCTCGATGTACCTGAATATTCATGTGTCTTTGTGAGAATCAAATTACCCACATTGTTGGTACTTTAGAGTGGACTAAACAGTGTAGGTACTTTACAAAATCCTTATGCTAATGCTTCTGAGGAAGAGATGTAGGCTTGAGGGGAGCTTATTGTTGTGGCCTACAGCAGTCAGGCATATGCTCATAAAGTTGGACCAAGGAAGTCTTATACTAATTCAAAGGCAGAGGAGTTTTTGACAGAGCTTCAAAAAACATTTAAACACAAGAAAAGTGAGGCTTATATTCTACTTGCTTTTCAGAAGATACTCCTAAAATTTTCTTGTTTTTAGAAGAGAATTAGATGAACTTGCTCCAAGCATATACAAGTGTGATAGTATCCTAAGACAAAGCTACCAGTATATCCTCAGTTAATTCTGGATTGGTCTAGTTAATTACTCAAACATGTTGATCAAGATGATTCAGATATGCCAGAGCTCACAATCTTTAACAACCTCAGAAAGGGATTTTTGATGAGGCTTCTTATGATGACGAGGGTATGGTCCATGATTTCAACAACTTACCAACAGAAGTAGCTGTTAGTCCCATTCCTACTCTTAGGATACACAACATTCACCCACAAAGTCAAATACTGGGTGATCCTAAGTCATCTGTGCAAACTAGAAGCAGAGTGCAGCAACATTCAGGAGCACATGCACTTGTAAGTTATGTTCAAAAGCAGCAAAGGAACAATCACAAAGATCAACAACATTGCTTGTTTGCCTGCTTCTTATCTCAGGAGGAACCTAAAAAGATTTCTGAAGCTCTTAAAGATGACAGTTGGGTTGAAGCTATGCAAGAGGAGTTGTTACAGTTTAGGCTGCAACAGGTATGGATTCTAGTAGATCTACCTCATGGAGCAAAGGTGATTGGAACAAAATGGGTATACAGAAACAAACAGGATGAAAGAGGAGTAGTTGTTAGAAATAAGGCAAGATTAGTGGCCCAAGGTCACAGACAGGAGGAGGGTATTGACTATGATGAGGTTTTTGCTCCTGTGGCAAGAATAGAAGCTATCAGGTTATTTTTAGCCTTTGCCTCATTTATGGGGTTCATAGTATACCAAATGGATGTCAAAAGTGCATTTTTGTATGGCACTATAGATGAAGAGGTGTATGTTTCTCAACCTCCTGGTTTTGTTGATCCTGATCATCCTAAGAAGGTTTATAAGGTTGTCAAAGCTTTATATGGACTTCATCAAGCCCCTAGAGCTTGGTATGCTACTCTATCAACATTTCTAGAGGAGCATGGATACAGAAGGGGTACCATTGACAAGACTTTATTTATTAAGAAAGACAAGAAGGATATCATGCTGGTTCAAGTGTATGTAGATGATATCATCTTTGGCTCTACTAGAAAGTCTTGGTGTGACGAATTTGAGGCCTTGATGAAAGGCAGATTTCAAATGAGTTCTATGGGTGAACTCATCTTCTTCCTTGGATTGCAAGTCAAACAAAAGACAGATGGAATTTTCATTTCTCAAGACAAGTATGTTGCAGACATGCTGAAAAAGTTTGACCTTGCTAGTGTGAAAACTGCAATAACCCCTATGGAGACCAAGATGGCATTGACAAAAGATGAGGAAGCTGATGATGTGGATGTACACTTATACAGATCCATGATAGGTTCTCTCATGTATTTAACTGCCTCTAGGCCTGATATAATGTTTGCAGTATGTGTTTGTTCTCGTTTTCAGGTCACTCCCAAGACTTCACACCTAAATGCTGTGAAGAGAATCTTTAAGTACCTTAAGGGCAAACCCAATTTGGGCTTATGGTATCCTAGAGAATCATCTTTTGACCTGGAAGCTTTCTCAGACAGTGACTATGCTGGGGCCAATCTTGACAGGAAATCCACAACTGGTGGTTGTCAATTTCTTGGAAGCAGATTAATTTCTTGGCAATGCAAGAAACAAACCATAGTGGCTACCTCTACAACAGAAGCTGAATATGTAGCTGCTGCAAGCTGCTGTGGACAAGTGTTGTGGATTCAGAATCAAATGTTGGACTATGGTTTCAATTTTATGAATACCAAAATCCACATTGATAATGAAAGCACAATATGCATTGTGAAGAATCCGGTGTATCACTCCAAGACAAAGCACATAGAGATCAGACACCACTTTATACGAGATTCTTATGAAAAGAAGCTCATTAGGGTGGAGAAAATTCACACAGACTTCAATGTAGCTGACCTATTGACCAAAGCTTTTGATGGACCAAGGTTTCATTTCTTAGTGGTTAATATTGGTATGATAAATCCATAGCTACATTTAAGGGGAGGATTAAATGTATAGTTTGTAAATTTAGTCATACTAGATAGTAGACTTAATTATGATAGGTTATATTAATTCTAGTAGTCATAGACCTAGTAGTAATAAGTGTTTTCAAGTCATTTTGTAGTATATTTTGTGTGTGGCTTAACATTTTCAGGTTATACTTGGATTGCATGGAGGATTGGAGCGTGGATTAAAGTTGCACTGAAGTTGTGAAAAAGTTAATTCTGGTATTGTCATTATTAATTCTGGTAGTTTACTAGTTAATCCTGGTAAGCTTATTGTTAGTTCTGACAATAAATTGTTAATACTGGTTGACCAGACTTAAGTCTGGTAGGCCAATATTAATACTGGTAACTAGTCGTTAGTACTGTTTGGTCTCACAACTTTGACTTTTCTCTAAATATAACCGTTAGAGCAAATTGCGGGGATATTTAAGCGGATAATGATACAAATTGGATATTTACTGTTTTATCTCACCCAAAATAGTTTTCTTCATTAAAAAGAGCCTATTTTCTCGGAGGAACAATTGAAATTCATTCTTATTCGCATATAAAGTCAATTAGCAGCTATAATCAGTACTAATTTACCAAAACGAGGCAAACCAAGTTAATAATCACCAACAATCACAACCTTTCTACTACAATGGCTTTCGTACCTAAGCATAATCAGGTGGGATTTCTTAAGAAACCTAAAGGAAGTGCAGGTTTTGAGCAGATAGTTGATTTTCTTAAAGGCACTCACATCAGGTATGCCTTGGAACATAATCCTACTATCTATGTTTCAGTAATCAAACAGTTTTGGCAGACTGTCACTGTCATAACACTTGATAATGGGGAACAAGAATTAAAAGCCACAATTGATACCCATGAATACATAATTTCTGAATCATCTGTTAGAAATAAACTTAAACTCGCAGATGAAAATGGTATCACTGAGTTCACTAATGCTGAAATTTTTGAGGGGATGGCTAATTTGGGGTATCCAATAGATAATACTTTTACATTTTGGAAAAAGCATTTTACCCCTAATTGGAAATTTATGGTCCACCACATTTTACATTGTATAAGTTCTAAAAGTGGGGGATGGGATCAGTTCGGTAGCAAACTTGCTACTGCGCTAATCTGTCTATCTACTGGAAGAACTTATAATTTTTATAAAATGATTTTTGAAGCAATGGTGGCCAATGTAACAAGTCAGAAAAAGTTTCTAATGTATCCCAGATTTTTATCAATGGTTTTGGAAGCTAAACCTGTTAACACAAATCTTTATTTAGCTTATCAATTGACTAAAAAGATTTTTGGGAACATGAACAGAGGGTTTGCTGGGGTGAATAGACCATTGTTAGCTAACATGATTGCAGGACATGATGAAAACCAAGGTGAACCACAAGAAGAGCCTGTTGAATCACAACCCCCACCAAATGCATCGGTACCCTCTACCTCTCAACCTACAACTGAACCCCACCCTGATCAAGAATTAGAAACTGAGACTGAACTTCATGGCTCATCATCTGATTTTGTTCACACTCCTCCTACCCAAGTTGAGACATCTTCACCTGAACTTAAATCCATATCACCTGAACCTATGGAGCACACCTATGACCAACCACAACCTTCACCTGTACAACAACCAGCTTCTCCTGAACCACAACCAACATCACCTCCTAAGTCCCCACCACTTCAAGGTCCTACTTCCACTTATGCTGAGGCTACAAGAATCAATGTAGCTGATTTGCTGCACCTAGTACCTCAATTAGTTACTAGGATTGATAATTTGGAGAAAGAACTGAAGGAGCATAAACAGACCACAACTGCTGTTATAGTGAAATTGGTAAAGAAGGTCAAAAAGCTGGAAACAAGGGTTAAGTATGGGAATCTACCAAAAGGGAAGATGGTTCTAAGTGACTCAAAGAATGAAGATGCTGCTAATTCTTCCAAACAGGGGAGGAATTTAGGGGAAGAAGAGGTATTTGAAACCCTTAAGGGCAAAGATTCAGGGGAGACAGACATTAGTCCAAGTGGGTTGCAGGCTGCTGAGACCTTAGTGCAGGTGGCTTCTCAAAAGATTAAGACTTATACTAGGAAAGTTAAGTCTGGTCTCAAGAAGAAATTGGATGTTGGAGTTAGTTCTGATGATACACCAGTTAAATCTGCCTTTGAGATTTCAAAGTCTGCTAGTGAGGCAGTTAGTCTGGTTTCACGATATTAAGTTCTGGTGAAGTCAGAGTAAGCCAAAGAGAAGGAAGGCGTACAGTAGTTGAAGAACAACCCAGCCTAAAAGATCAAAAGAGACAAATTAGAGAAGAGGAAAGCAAGATTAGCAAGAGATTTACAAGAATCCAGCTTAAGGACAGCTGAAATTGACAAGAAAAGATAAACTTCAAAATTAAATGAATTGGATGCTAAAAGATTGAGTTGATGAGCTTGAATGAATGAAAACAAAGAAAAAGAGCTGCTGATGTTCAACAACAAAGCTCTTATTTATATTGAAGTAGATTGGGATTAATCAAAGCAAGGATGGAAAGCAAGCACGAATTAAGAAAAAGTATTGTTTTTTGGTTTGTTGATTATTGATGCTGTGGATGTATGCTTAAAAAAATGGGTGAGGTTAGTTGAGGGAAAAGAAGAAGAGAGATTAGTGAACAAAAGATGAAAGCAAGAGTATAAGCCAAAATGACCCAAGCTGAACAGAGAAATTACATGATGAACTATGTCAGAAGTCAAGGTCATGGTTGGACAATTCCTCAACTTAAGAAGTTATCTTTTGAGGAACTCAAGGACCAATTTGAGAGAACTATCAGAAGTATAGAAAACTTTGTTCCTATGGATTCTGAAAAGGAGAAAGATAGTTTGAAAAGGTCTGGTGAAACTCTTCAAGGTGTTGAGAAAAAGAAGCAAAAGGTAGTGGATGTTTGAAGTTTTCTATACGAATCGTTAAGTTTGTAAAATGATGAAGAGAATGAGCGTCATGCAAACCAGTTAAAAAGAGTAGGAAAATCTAAGGCTAGAAACGGATGTTGGTTTGCATCTTCATTACAGTACCTGAATTGAGAGGTTGTGGTTCATCTTCAAAGATTGTGAATGGAAGTTTCTTAGCATGAGGTAATGGTTATGTCACCTCATCAGAGCAAAATCAAAGGAGTTCAGTGTTTGCTAAATTTTGGAGCATTGTTCATAATATCTAAAGAGAAGATTTAGTTGATTGTATAAGGTTTGTGTTGTAAAAGAATACTGTTTATGGTCCTGAAGAAGACTTGAGAGGGATTTGCTGAAAATCTAGGATGATAATTAGATCCACCATAGATGTGAAGATAACTGTGTGGAGTTTAACTATGCAAATTCATATAGTGAAAAATGGATGGTTCTATGATTCATGTATTGTTCACTGTCTGACCTTACACAAACAACAGTCATTTATATGTTAGCTGAAAAGGTTCATATCCCTTGTCCAGAAGAGTGTGTAGTGTGAATGCTTAAGAAGAAAGTGTTTTGATCAAAATCCTAAAGTTAAGAAAAAAGCTAGGTTAAGATCAAGTAAGATGAAAGTGGGGATTAAAGCTTAAGTGTTGAAAGGAATTATCGGCTATGACTTTTGGAAAGTGATACGTTGGAGATATAGAATGGATGTTGAGGAGAACAACACTTGGTGGAGGTGCTTTAGCACATACACAACAAATGGTGTTCAGTTCACCAAGCCTAACCAGCATTAAGAACTGACTTGACCACAGGGGTACGGCTTGTGGAAAAGTATTTCTCAAATCCGTTTTATGGTTGACAACTTGCCAATAAGTTGTATGGTTTTCAACTCACCATATCTGTTTGAGTGAAGAGTTGGCTATGCCCACTTGTTTATGGTTTGTGGTGAAAGGTGTGGAAAACCATAATAGTCTTATGAGTTTATGGCTTATATGGTAAAGACAAATTGCAATATACATATTAGTGGTGACACTTTACCAAAAATGGTGGATGATTACTTAAACACACCAGTTTCATGTACAAGATTGATATGGTAACAATCCACCATGGAAATATTTACCTTTTCTAGGTGCCAAAAGGATGACGACCCAAGCAATCGGCTAAAGGTAAAGGATCTCAAATCAGTTTCATGGCTTTGTATGGTAATGGTTTGCCAAAAAATAATATGGTATTCACAATCACCATGTTTTCATGTACTGAGAGTTGAAATGGTTCTTCAGTCTTGCCTATGTCCTTGAGCAACCAACCTTGCCTTATTTCTAACCATAACACCTCTTTCATCCTTCTTATTTTTGTAAACCTATTTAGTTCCAATTGCCTTCTTCCCATAAGGAAAATCTATAAGAATCCAAACTTTCTGAATCTTGAATTGCAGCAGTTCTTCCTACATAACATCAACCCAACTTTCATCTTCAAGTGCTTCAGATATCTTCTTGGGTTCATTTTAAGATAAGAAACAAGCAAATAAACAATGCTGGAAGTCCTTATGATTATTTCTTCTCTGCTTTTGAATATAACTTACAAAAGCATGGGCTCCAGAACTTTGGGTCACCTTGCTTCTTGTTTGAACTGCTAATTTTGGATCTCCAAGAATAAGAGTTGAAGGATGAATGGAGTTAATCCTTGATGTGGAAATAGGAATAACATTCACAACAGTTTCTAGATTTGTGAAGTCAGCCACTGCACCCTCATCATCATAGGATGCATGAGTGAAAATACCATCAGTAGGATTGTTATAAATTTCCTCAAGAGCAGGTATTTTGAAATCATCTTGGTCAGCATTGGTTAGATCACTGAAGGATGGTCCACCATAAGCACTGGCAGTACTAACTGGTGTGCTAGCCGTATTAACTGTGTTAGCACCGCTAGCTTTAGCAGCTCCTACTTGAAGAAGCAAATCCTCAGTGTCTTTGGCAAACTCCTTTCTAAGTGCTTTAGCTGCATCATTTGCATCCTGTTCTTGTCTTTTAAGCCTTTCAAGCTCATCCAAAAAGACTTGATACTCCTTATCTACTGGCTTCTCATCTGACTTTAAATTAGGATGTTTGGTAGGTGCCTTACCTGCATTCTTTGCTGCTGACTTCTTGACTGTTGAAGTATAAAAAGACCATATTGGCAGTACAAAGTAGTTTTGAGCAGATTTAGCTTCTTTTTCAGAATCACCTACAACAAAAATATCTTCTGTACCTACATTATGAATAGCTTCTTGTTGACCTGCATGTTTGTTAGCTTGATTCTCTAAACTTACTGGTTGATAATTTATTGAATCAGTTAAATAATCAAGATCAAACAGCCAAGTTGGTCCCTTCCCTGCAACATTTGGTTTATTTTCTAAAAAGGTTATGTGTAGGCTTTCTTCAACTCTTTTGGTTTCTAAATTGTATACCCTAAAAGCCTTGCTTTGTAGAGAATACCCTACTAAAAACCCTTCATCTGATTTCCCATCAAACTTGCCCAGGTGGTCAATGGTATTTAAGATGGTCACATGGCACCCAAAAGGCCTTATATAGCTTATGATTGGTATTTTACCAGTTACAAGTTCATAAGGTGTCTTATTTTGAGGCTTGGTCACTAATACCCTATTAAGGACATAACAAGCAGTACTAACTGCTTCAGCCCAAAAAGTGTTAGGTAAAAATGAATCTGCTAGCATAGTCCTAGCAGCCTCAATAAGGGTCCTGTTCTTTCTTTCAGCAACTCCATTTTGTTGTGGAGTTCTGGCATTACTGTATTCCCTCTTGATCCCTTTTGACCCACAGAATTCAATAAAATCCCTGTTCTTAAATTCTGTACCATTATCACATCTAATAGTTTTAACCTTTTGATTTAATTGGTTCTCTATTTGTCTTATAAAGTCCTTAAGGATTCTACTAGTTTCATCCTTAGTTCTTAAGAAGAACACCCAACTAAACCTGCTAAAATCATCAGTGATAACCAGGCAATAAGTCTTATGGTTTAAGCTCCTTACAGATGTAGGTCCAAACAAATCCATATGAAGAAGCTGTAAGGGCTGACTAATAGAGCTCACTGATTTGGCCTTACAGGAGGCCTTGTGTTGCTTTCCTTTTTGACAAGCAACCACTAAGTGTGGTCATTTTGAAAAATCTTTGAAGGTAAACCTTTACAAGGTTTCCCTTCACAAGTTTGTTTAAGTTTTTAAAGTTAAATGACCCAAACTCCTATTCCCATTTGTTAGAACTATCATCAATTATGGCCTTCGTGCAAGTAACAAAGCTAAACCTCTGAAGGAACAATGTTCTCTAAATTGAAACTGTACATATTGTTTTGTCTAGGGATTCTAAGTAATACTTGATTTTCATCAGGTAACTTAAATTCAGGAGACAAAACAAGACATTTAGAGTCAGTGAAAAGAACTTTGTTCTTCTTGTCACATATCTGTGACACAGAAAAGAGATTGATTGCTGTGAAGTCTTTTCACAAAGCACACATCCTTAAATTCTAATTTCTTGTTTTTTATTTTCACTTTACCAGTAATGCACCCTTTACTCTCATCCAAAAGCAAAGAGGGCCTTACCATTAATGTCTTGATATTCAGCAGGTAGGACTTGTTTCTAGTCTTGTGCATTAAAACATCACCACTATCAACAATCCGACTTTGTGCTTTAAAGCTTGTGTGCTAATCCTGCACATTAAATAAAAGAGATTAGATTCTCTTAAGGGACCCATGCCTGTTTGTCTTGGTCTGCCTAGTGAATCTTTGAAAGTGAAACTAACAGTTTCTAAGACTTGATTACATATTTGTATTTGGAGATATTTTGCAGTAATGTCCTTTTTGTCTCCAATTACAACCTGCTTGAGGCTTAACAAGCAGTTTCCATTCTTTTCTCCAATTAGCACTAACTTCATGTACCTTAGCGTATTAACCTTTTGATTATGATAAAAAATTGTTCTAAGTGCTGTTCGTGTTATTAAAACGGCCTGGATATGAGTGAATGGAGTTATATATAAAAACATTTGCTAGTCTAACTCTATTCACAAAATAGGCTTAACAGTATTACTTTCATAGCAGCATTAGTTGGTTACTGCCTGTCTGTTTAAAACGATGCCTGCAGTACTAACATTGTTAAGTACGCTAGCTTAGCAGTTTTAACTGGCAATTGAGAGGCCAGTTCTAGTTAGTACTGTTGTTGGAACAAATTGGTTTTTATGATTCACTCTTTGCACATTGTTCCAAATTGGTCTGATCTCCCTTTGACTAGACTTCTTCCTCATGCTATTGTTTAACTCAGCTTGTGTAGCCATCCTCTTGTCATGAAATCACTATCTCTATTTGATGACTAAGACTTCCACATACAAAACATGCTCTTGCATAGTAAACCCATATTCCTAACCTTTCTTTGTCCAAACCGTAGGATTTTTACAATGTGGTGAAATTGATTCTTATCAGTTTCCCTAGGAGTTTTTATTGCTTATTTATTAGTACTAGAAAAACTAGGTTGCTGCTCTGTATTTCATTTTGTTCGTTGAAGATACATGTTCATCTTCACTATCTGATTCATACTCCTCAAGGTTAGGAGCATCAATCCAAACCTTAGGTTGATTATTCGGTTTATACAGACTTTACATAAAATATTAACACTAAACTACCCTTAACATTTGCTTCTATAACATTAAGGTCCAACAGAGTAGTGTTAGCATTTTGTATATATGGGGAAGTCTGTTTAACCATGAATCTTGACTAAAACATTCGAGCCTGTCTTTTTCAGTTGTTTAAAGCAATGTTTTTTCAAATCAATTGTTTTTAAGCATTGGATCTTTTTATTCACATTCATGGGGATTCATATATTCCCTTAAGTTGTTCCAAATCAGTTGTTTTTAACAAGGTTATAAATAGCGTGAGGCGTGGCGCGTGGCGGCATGGCCAAGCCTCACGCCTTTGCGAGCCATGGCGAGTCATGGCGTTTCTAAGGCGTGACTTAAAGCGACACAAAATATCAAAATATTTATAAATTTATATATTTATATCATATTACAAATATATTGAGTTTACAAAAAGTGTCATACATAAGGAATAAAGTCAAGAAACTATATTTGCATGTAATCTATTTCATTTCTGTATAAAAATACGCATCACGTTTTATGGGGTCTTATCACGTTTTTTCACTCCTCGTCTCACGTCAAGCCTTAAGCCCAAGCCTTGATCTATTGCGTGGCGTGAGGGTCACGCCTCACGCCTTTGCGAGGCCTTTGCGCGCCTATTAGAACCATGATTTTTAATAACCAATGTGTTTCTCTTTTAGTCCAACTCACAGTTTTTTTCTTTTTATAACCTCAAAACCAGTTCATAAACAAAAAGTAATAGAATGCGATTAATTATTGTTAATTTTGATCCAACTTTTTTCAAGATTATAATTCGAGAGGAAGATTTGAGGTTATTAATTTTGGACTAATAATTCAGTAATAGAATACGATTAATTATTGTTATTCTAAATTCATATGAAAAACTTGTCACTATTAAGTTACATAATATAACTGTTATGGATAGATGTTTAATTACGAGAAAAAGAAATTTACAGAAAGTCTTAAAAATGGTAAATAAAAGAAATTTATAAAACTTGTCATAACTTACATAGTATATCTAACCATTCTTATTAGCCAATTTGCAATAAAATATTTTCCCAATCGCTTATCGTCTTGGACAAAAAGGTTACGGGGTAGTTTCAAAATAAAATTTTAGTCAACTACTGTATATGCTAAACTAATTAACTAACCAGCATTGGTAAAATCGACAGGCCGGTTAAGGAGAGTGCGTGGATTACTTTAACCCGCAATAATATGTAAAACATTTTCATGAAATACTTTATATGCTAAATATGTAAGCGAATGAGGGATTAAAGAACATAGCAAATCTGGCCTCTTTAGTCACCTTGACCTTAACTTGAGTTTGTGTTAGCAAATATGGTCCAGCAATGATATCAAAGGGCCACTAATTATTTATAATCAGTTTTATAGGGTCTAGCTAAAATGTAAATTGTGTTAGCCCAATACATATATATAAACACTAATACGGCTAATAAATTGATGGACTCTGAGTGTGGCAATCGAGTCGTGTTCGTGTTGACCTGTTCGGGTTTTCGGGTTCGCGGTTTATTGTAACATCTACTCAAACACGACTCATTTATTAGTCGTTTCAAGAAACTCAACCACAACCCAGACTTGCATAACACATGTAACCCATTTTTGACCCGTTTAACTTATTTAAGTAAATAGGTCAAGTGGTGAATAAGGTTGGGGTTTGTCGAGTTAACTAATTTAAATGCAAAAAATAATATAAGGATCTAAAAATGATAAACATAACATACATAAAATTTATGCGACAATTTCAATAACCTGAGTTATAATTGTAATTTACTCCTATTAAGTACATAACAAAATACATTTAATCCAAATCCAACATAAAATTCAAGTTACGTATTTTATTTTTAGAGGCTTATATATAATTAAACGGGTTCACGGGTTGACATGTTTAATACTCACTCAACCCAAACACGACCTATTTATTAAACGAGTTACACGGCTTGACCTGTTTTTGGGTTTTTATTACCCAAACATGTTTAACCTCAACCATGTGTCGAGTTCGTGTAGTTTATCGTGTCGTGTAGAAAATTGTCACCCCTAAGTGAGTGTATACACTCAAACAAATAGATAGTAGTACTTATTATTATAAAAAGATGGAAGAGGAAAAACCGTCTTACCTCTTTTTCCAAGGCTTTCTCAAGTCTCATGACAATCTCATCAATATTTGGGCATTGCGATCGTTCTTCGTTCACGCAGTCATATGCGGTTTCTGTGAAGATGTCGAAGGACTCCGAGTCCATTTGTTCCCGTATATCACAATCAATCATTTTATAGGTTTCCTTTGCCCTATAAAGGATAATGGCCACCGAAGCCAGATACTTACATCATATATTGATGATAATTTCTTGCCAAACAATAGTTTAAACATCACTATCCCAAAAGAGTAAATATCAACATGGAATGAATGATGTCTCTGAGATGCTTCAATCTTCATGGAAAGTCTAAAATCTGATAACTTGGGTTCCCAGCTACTATTATTTAATAGAATTGTGTCGATGTCGATGTTTCCATGTATAACGCTAAAATCACGTGACTCGTCATATTGAATGTAACTCAGGCTTCTATGGCGCACTCGACACTATCTCCAACATTCGTACATGTCAACTCCGGGTCAATGCGATACATTCAAGATTTCCTCCCATCTCAAGTTGTTAATAATGATCTTCTCACATTTTCATCACAGAATCCAACAAATGAAACAATATTTCTATGCAGAGAATAAAGAATAGCATGAAATCTCCCGTCCAGAATTGTTGTTCATTCATCATCCCGTTCTTTATTATAACCTTCTGAGCAATCGATGTAAATCAAATCACCAGACCACAAAGGTTGTCCCTTTGTACAGTTTACAAATCTACTTGTTGCAAGGACATTTTCGTCAGAAAAGTGTTGGTGGCGAGAGTTACATATTCAGAGGGGGCTTTTTAAGTGAGCAATGTCCGTCATGCTTCAGTGAAGACATAGTGTATGTATCCGTTTGTTTGTCTTAAGAAAAAAAAAAAAAGGCGATTTGTGTGATAGGTTGTTAAAAAAGAAGCGAAGAGTGTGTCCGAGTTGTGATCTAATAAATTATGGCAGTTTGTCAGTTTGTGTTTTGTATATATGTGGACTGTGGCATTTTCTTTGCAGAAACCACTTTTTTGTAAGAAGCTACAAGAACCAAATTATAACCATTAGATCATTAAATGAAAGGATGAGATGTTTTGGACCATTATGTAATTATTGTAAACTAAAAGAGTGTTGAATTAAAATAAATAAATTAGTCAAGGGTAATTAGGAATTTAAGAATTTACTTATTAGGAAAAAAGCTGTCACACTTTTTAAATATCTCCTTAATTAAGTGGGCCAATAAAAAATGCTTTTCTCACATATTTCAGTCGTCTCTTCTTCTCCCTAATTCACAGATCTATAAAAAAAATTTCCCAATCTCTTAATAAAAAAAACAAAGTCATCTTTAAATCTTCATTTACAAAGCCATGTAACTTTGGATAGTGTAAACGACACTGGGATTTCCGGGGTTTATGACCTGTTGAAGGATAGTGAAAACTTTCGAAATGTTATGGTTGATTGGCCTATTTTGATGGAAGCAAGAGTATATCTGTTCTATGATGTTTCTCCTATTAGGCTGAAAAGCTTTGACTCGGAGTGAAAATCTTCAAACTTGGTACGTATGAATTAGTTACACCTTCTCTATAGCAGGATGTTATGGTTGATTAATGCACTTTTTATTTGAGATTTTCGTAGAATGTGTTTGTGTTCTAGAAAAAAGTTAGAAATATAAAAAAAATTGATGCATTGACCCATTTTTACTTTGCTAAAAAGTGTTGTACTTGATTTGGTTTAAGTGAATAACAGATAGCAAAAAAAATTATTACTCATTTGAAAACAGTAAATTGGCTACGGATATGTAACTAATTTTTTTTTTGAACGGCAAATTTTATTGAGAGAAAAAAAACTAGCAATGAGCTAGAAGATTACAAAGTGACAAGGTGAGGGTTTTTAAGCCACTCAATCCAACTAAAATAAGCTTTACATCTGTAATGACGCCAATAGAAAGATCTAGATTGCACTTCATCAAAAATAGCCGCCTTTGATGGAGACTCAGAACCGAAGATATTTTTATTACAGAAGTTCTAAATATGTCACTACGTCACATAACAAACTCCTTCAAAAATACGCTTATGTTTGATCGAAAGCCGAAGACTCAAGATCCAAACCAACCATTCTTCATAAGAAGAAACTTCCATATACGGAATATTCCACCACCTGGTGATCAAATGAAGGATATCTTTAGCAATTTGGCAAGTGAAGAAGATGTGCCTAGTTGATTCCACCGCTTTACCGCATGTAGGGCATAGAATAGAGTCAATATCCATTGCACGACGAGAAATGTTCAATCTAGTTGGAAGATTATCTAACTTGATTTTCCAAGCTAAATCATTTACCTTAATAGGCACCGCTTTGATCCAACAAGTGCTAGAAGAGACCTCCGATAACGTGAACTCGTCGATCAATTTTCTAATTGAGGCGACGGTGAAATATCCTGAACTTTACAAGGACCAAATCTATATATCCCTGATGTTTACGAGAGAAGTACCTTCCACCATCGCCTTCAGAGATCAATAATGATCTTGCTCACGCCTCCCCTTGGATCCTCGACGGGAAAGTGTGTAAGCCAAGGCGGTTATGTGATAACTTAGAAGCACCATCAATGTTTTTCGCGAGATTTCGTCTGCGTAAGCCCTTGGAAACAAAAATTTTAAAGCAACATCCCATGCCTAAGTTTCTTCCAAAACAAAGTAGCTAAACCGCTGGCCCACTTTTTTGTTAACGAAACTGAGTAAATTTAAACCCATTTCTTTAACAATTCCACCTCTGTTTAACAATGTCGAGCCAATAGAAGGATAAGAGACTTTCACATGTTTTACCAATTTTTCTGTGATCTCCATGAATAGATTGATGACGTTCGCCTATAGTGATGAGTTTGTGAAAGGAAAAGCTACACCCATTTAACATGAGAGCCTTTATTCAGAGCGGATTAGCTTGAAATTCAAGTGCCGCCTTTCCGCCTTTTTCTTTAGAAGCTAACACATTTGTCCATTTCACCCAAGTCGGTTTTTTAGCAAGAGGATCAGAACCATTGAAAAAATGTGAAGTTGGAGTCTTTTTTTAATAGAAAATTGGTTAGAAACATATCAAGAAGCCATTAAAAGATTACATCATTGTAAACTTACAGTTTTGGTGTCCTGTTTTACTGATAATATTTCTACATTTTAGAACGAAACAGAGATGATGATTTCAAGGATGGAGATGGTTTCATTTCTATGCCGCCATAAGACCAGTGTGCCATTTGCGAGACACCATCAAGTAATTAAACTTTTCATAAAGGTGATCTGTTTAGCCAAGAAGATCTTGTAATATTATTGGGCCTCAATTTCACCATTTGCCATTGATCTTCATATAATTTTCACAACTTCACACTCTAAAAATAGATGTCATTGCAGATCGAAAACTAAATAGGTGGTTTTATTACTTTTGGTGTGTCCTTTGTTGGTTTCCTTTTAATTTGAATTAATTAGCTCTTTTGTCATTTTGATATATGTTCATGGGTAACTAAAACATATATGTTAAAGGTAGTAAAAAACATTTAAAAATGATCTCGGTATGTTGGTATGCTCGCTATAACAAAATAGAGACTATACAACAAATAAAATTTCAACTCTCAGATCTTAGTATGTTCGCTAATTCTTCTCTTTTTTGTTTTTTAAATCGTGCATTATCGTGAATTGTTATAACTAATAAACATACTAAAATGACTTATGATAATTGATAAGCACTGTTTTTTTTATATATTTGTTTTAGTGGGGATGGCTTAATCACAAGGAAGACGATGAAAATGATCAATGGACGCACTTGTGCATATATGTTCAAGATAATTAATGGATGCACTTTATGCTTTTTAGATGGTGCACAAATGTTCTCGAAGCCGTGCATATATGTTCCCGAAGCCGTGCATATATGTTCTTGAAGCCGTGCATATATGTTCTTGAAGCGTGCACACATGTTTTTTAATCTCTTGCACATCCATATTGGTAATTTAATTGTATTTCATTTGATATCAAAATTTGTGTATTGTATTTAGAGTTTACATGTATATGTTTATGTTTTTGGTTATAAATTTCAAAGATTAAAAAATGTAAACCATAAACATAAGTGTTACCATTAAAAAAAAGTTTGATGTCTAAACAATTCTACGCAAGAAATATATGTAAATTTACAATATTAAAAAAAAACACATGCACTTTAATTTTTGAAAAACATGTATACTTACAAAATTATAAATTTAAAAAAAAAAAAATTCCAAAAATTAAGAAAATAAAAAAACCTTTTTTAAATTAAAAAATTCAAAAAGAAAAATTAAAATGTGTTTTGACTATTATACCCTTTTGAATTAAGAAAAACATTTAATAATATACTAAATTTCAATTGGTCCAAAGTGGTTCTGTAAAGAACGGTCCCCATATGTGAATAAGCATGTGGGATTCCTTGTTATCTTTAATAATTGGTTTTTTTTCTGCATTATTATTGTAGTACACTAATGACCTTTTGACCATTAACATTACACAAATTGTCTAGACTATAGACTGTATAGTAGGATCCCGTATAACACTTCACTTCATATAACAAACCACGAATCGATCAATAAAATAGATAAAGAAAGTGAGTTGATTTAGAGAGATAAAGAGGAGAGAGAGTTGAGAGAGAAAATTAGAGAAAGAAGAAAAATGGAATTTTATTAATGAACCAACCGACTTTTCCAAAGATGAAAAGTTACTTATATACCCCGACACATTTAAGTGACGTTCGAGATATTTGACTAGGACCCGGGCTCGGGTTTTGCTTGGGATTAAACCCGAAACATATACAATATTAGATTAACTATCGAGCCTGATTCCCGATACTTTCCTATTACAACGTTAACTAATTGATTGACCGAGACTAAAATACATAATGGACGAACTTCATGTTCGACTCAATATTTTGAGGCTAACAATCTCCCCCGAAGTGAGTTCATTGATGACACTCCTTCATGAGATCAATGAGATTGCTTTTGTCGTTAAGCTCATGTGGTCTTGGTCTTTCTCTTTGTTCTTTGTTGTAGGCTTGTTCCTTCATGCTTTGCGATCTTTACTTTTGAGCCTTTGACATTGTCTTTAACGTCTATGCCATCTTGCGATCTTGAGTAATGATTTTAAACCACAAATCAAACACGAATCCACCCTTAAAGCTCTGATACCAATTGTAGGATCCCGTATAACACTTCACTTCATATAACAAACCACGAATCGATCAAGAAAATAGATAAAGAAAGTGAGTTGATTTAGAGAGAGAAAGAGGAGAGAGAGTTGAGAGAGAAATTAGAGAAAGAAGAAAAATGGAATTTTATTAATGAACCAACCGACTTTTCCAAAGATGAAAAGTTACTTATATACCCCGACACATTTAAGTGATGTTCGGGATATCTGATACTTTCCTATTACAACGTTAACTAATTGATTGACCGAGACTAAAATACATAATGGACGAACTTCATGTTCGACTCAATATTTTGAGGCTAACAATCTCCCCCGAAGTGAGTTCATTGATGACACTCCTTCATGAGATCAATGAGATTGCTTTTGTCGTTAAGCTCGTGTGGTCTTGGTCTTTCTCTTTGTTCTTTGTTGTAGGTTTGTTCCTTCATGCTTTGCGATCTTAACATTGAGCCTTTATCATTGTCTTTCGACTTTGTCTTTTAGTTCGAGATCTTTTACTTCTTATTCCTTGCTTGTTTTGTCGTCTTTGCCATCTTGCGATCTTGTGTCTTTAACCAACATTCTCATACTATGCCTCATCTTGAAAGCTTCAAATCAGAGTTAGCGAAAGTCTTTGTCTTTAAATCTTGAGCTTTCATGATACATCTAAATTAATGTCATAATTTAATGTGTAATCAATGTATTTTTAAATTTTATTTAAATAATTACTAATAATAGAATGTGTGTGAACTTGATTTTTTAAAACTTCTAAAAAATAAAAGGTTTCAAATACATTATAAAAGTGAATCGGAGATAGAGGGAAAGATGATCATCTAAAGTCTTGATTGATCATGTTAAAGGTTTATTGTGAGTGATAATAAATAAGTGGACCCATGATTTTTATTAAGAAAAAGTTTTATACAATTAACTAATTTGTGATTGGTAAACATGATGTATATGTATTTTTTTTTTTTTGTTGACACAATCTTTAAAGGATTCTTATACGGAGATAGAGATATGAAGTGACGAATGACATAAAAAAGTATTAATCAATTCTCATGGTACAACTCATTTTTCTGATAAATTAAGGTGTTTATATTATTTTATGTAATAAAACGTATTTATATTATTATCTTAATTATTTGTCTGAAATTTTTTAAAAAGTTATATAAGAGAATATGTTTTTCATTTGATACATAAAACGGATAAGCAAAAAATTGGAATGTGTGTATTTAAAACCAAAAGAAAAGCCATTGCTTTTTAAGTAAAAAAGACGTAAAAAGAGGTACGTCTTTTTTACTTAGCATGCACGTCATGTACTTAATTGCTAATTTAAAAGTTTGTACTTTTTGAATTATAATAATTAAAATTGTAGCATTATTAGACGAGGTATGCTAAATACACAAAGGTTTTTAAAGTATTTTTCACAAAAAGGATTTTGGCATGCATATTGAAGGATGATGAAAAATTAAAAGGAAGAGAGAGAAATTGAAATAAGATGTTTTAATTTTGGGGACAAATCACTTTGTGGAAGTTGTTCTGTAGAAATTTTGTGGATGTTAGCAATTGTTCCTTTATTAGAAATATGTGTGTTGAAAACTAGTAGAAACAAACCATCACCTATTTTTATAAAACTATTAATATGAACCTAGAATTTTGTTATAAATTTATTTAGTTTATTATACTTTTAATATTAAAGGTCAGGATTTTAATCCTAAGACATGTTTAATGGTTGCATTTAATGACGTCACTGAACCGGCCTGTTAGCTGTCGGAACAAGCCGGAACCAGCCCATTTCTCAACACGCTGGAACGACACATTTATTTCATTTTTAATAGTAAAAAAAATCACCTACACCATCGTCTCATAAATTATCTGCTCTTCTCGCTATATCTCTCTCATCTACCTCCCTCCCTCCCTCCTCCCTCCCTCCCCCTCTCTCTCTCTCTCTCTCTCTTCTCTCTCTCTCTCTCTCTCTTCTCTCTCTCTATAAACATCTCTCTAAAAATACAACAACATCTCTCTTAAAATTACCCTAAATCCTCTGATTCAAAACGATGGATGGTTTATATTGATACGTGTTTTTATTATGTTCTTCACATATATGTGTTCTTTTACAAAAATATAATGCTTATTTGGTGTATGATTTTCGGTCCGCTAGTTCACCATGTAATGCAGGTATGTGGTTTGTCTTTGTTAATTTTTGAACAGAAATTTGGTATTGAGATCTATCTATGTGAGGTTTAATTTCGATTATATTTGTTTAGGGTTTTGCTGATTTTGTTCTTATTTTTTAGGCATTCGTAGATTAATGTACAAGATTTTTCTCTTAACTTCTGCAGGTGTTGAGCTTTTTGAAGATTCTGTCTTACAAAGCTTGAGATTACTTGTACAAGGTTGTTAGTTAATCCACTTTGTAAGTTTATAAACCCTAATTGAGGGCTATTCATATCATTATATTTTGAGGTTTTCTTGGGTTTAATTTAAGATAAGTAGAACTATATAAGTTATGATATTTTTTTTTGTAAATTAAGTGGTAAATTGAAAGATGATTAATTTGAGTTTTTTTAAAGATGATTAAATTAAGAATTCTTATTCCTTGCAGGCCATAAGAATGTGGAAGAAAAAGTGTGTTTGCTTTGTTAGCATGTATAATATGAGCTCACTTTGGTTGTTGACTTTGTTATTGTTCCATTGCGTAAAAGTAAGATTTAAGGTTTGGGCTTTCTTTATACATTGTGCTTTTCTAGTCCTCTGATCATTTCGGTTGCCGATTATCCATGGCGGGTTTTAGTGACGATAGTGATGGGTGTGAGACGATGGTGATAGGCTTATAAGCTGCAAAATAAGCCAAAAGATATGTTGCCCTTTCTTGATGCTTTGATGTGCTCTGCGTTTCCTCTACGTTGCTATGGTTGAGTGGATTTGAAAGTTATCGTTGTGTGTGGGTTTCGGCGTTTTCAGTGGCACGTGTTTAGGAAAAACATATATATGGGTAAAAAGGGAGGATGACAATCACACAATTTGGCTGGTATGTTGTGCATATATGATTGCTTTATTGAGATTTTCTATTAGTTTCAATGTGGATTAGAATGATTGGTTGATGCATTGTATGGGTCGTGTTGTGGTGAAACGGCCCGTATCTTGGCGGGACGCTCGTTGTCGTGTTTGCGCCATGAAGGGTCGCACACCCTTCTTCATCCCATCCGTATATTTATGATTATGCATGTAATGCTACTTGCGTTATGAAGGTGTTCGTTGTTGGGGACAGGTTTTCAAACTGGACTGAAGGGTGCTCTATTGGTATTCTTTTAAGTGTTTTAATTTCTTGAAACTATACGGGATTTTACAATTCTTGACAAAACCGGGAAAAACAAGTTAATGTTTCACGGGATTTTAAGAGTCAAAGAAATAAACCGTATAATTTAAAAACTTGATTTGTTCAGTTTTAACATACATTGGTTGTTCAGTATCAACTACAATAGGTTGTTCGGTTTCAACTACAATTATTTGTTCGGTTTCAACTACAATCAGTTGTTCAATTTCAACTACAATTAGTTGTTCAGTTTCAACTACAATCAGTTGTTTGGTTTCAACTATAATCAATTGTTTGGTTCAGTTGTTTGACTTCAGTTGTTCGACTTCAGTTGTTCGACTTCAGTTCTTCGACTTTAGTTGTTCGAATTCAGTTGTTCGACTTCAGTTGTTCGACTTTAGTTGTTCAACTTACACTATTTCGAAACCCAAATGTTTTAAAACACAAAAAGACACCTTTTTTATGGTTGTTTTACAAAAATACTTGTACAATTAGTGTTACTAAACCTATAGGAACAAGAAAAATAAGAACTTTAAGGTTTTTAAGCCGAAAAATTTAAAATCAAGATTTTGTTCTTTCTAAAGTTTTTGAACACAAAGATGACCAAAAATGATAATTTTCTAGATTCAGAGCTTGTACACCTATATCCTAAAGATACTAGGTCAAATTTACCAAGGTAAATGATCTTTTAGTGTACACAATAGCTTCGAAAATAAGAAAAAAATAAAGATAAATGACGATTTTTTTGCAAGAACACACGAACCAAAAAAAATAAACACAAAAACTAAACACACCACTTCATGGCTCTTGATACCAATTAAAGAATATGAGTAATCTTTAACATCAAGAATTAAAGAAAGAAAGTGGCAAGGAATGAAGTATTTATAGTGAGAGAAAGTAAAAGAAAAGAAATGCATTAACTATGTGAAAAATACAATCAACCAACCACCTCTCCAAGGCATGAAGAGGTGTTTATATACTTACAATGGATCGTGGGCTTGGGCCTTAATGGGTTTATCCATGGGATTTTAGCTAACTAACTATGTAAGTTTCAAAAAATTACTTAACGAGCTAACGACTGTTATCTATGGAAGTGACCGACACTTTCGTGTTCCTAACAATATGTTAAAGTGCCCCAAAACAAGGTATTATTGTCATATACCTACTATTTTTTAAGTACAAAATGTCCTTTTGACAGGGTGGTCACAAGGATTCAAACCCCGGACAGGGTTGTCAAACCCAATAGATCTATTTAATGCATTAGCGTTCACCTCACAAGGCAATTAACGGTTCATGAAATAATGGACTTTGACAATAGCTACTTATGTGGAAACAATCTCATAATTGGGTCCAGCATAACATAAAATCATATGTGTTCGATTTATAAAACAAACATGTATCCCCCTCGCGGGTTTAAAACATTTAAAGTAGTTCAAAAGCGAGGCTATGAACTCACCTTAAGCAAAAGATCCAAATCAATCAACTCAACAAACGTAACTTGCTTCACGTCTTAACCGCAACCTATATAGTACATATATGGCGGTACGTGACTAAAAGTATAATATTTCATTTATTGCATACTTGCATATACATATACTTATTACTATTACGTATATACAATCATATACTAAAATCTCCAAGTGCGACGCAAAACAATTCACCTTGACGCACTTAACCATATTACAACATTTTCCATAAAGTTTCTATTTTTAGAAAGTTTTTCTAAAGTAAGGATAATATAATCCGAACTTCACATTGCGTTACAATTCACTAACATTACTAACTCTTTGCTCATTATAGACTTTATTCAAAAGTTTGACTTTCAAAAGTCAAAGTTCGTAGTTGACTTTTTACAGCAAAAATATCCAAACTTGACTAGGCCGTAAAACGTTCGTTTTTAGGAGTTACAAGGCCCAACTTATATCAAAACGGACCTTAGAACATCCTTTATTATTATCAAAAGCCTAAAATAGATTTCAAAAATTTCTCGACACACCATGACCAAGTCAAACTTTCTGGTCAAATAAAGTCATACCAAATCACATTTTTATCAAAATTTAACTATTCCAACATGTTTAACTAGCCTAAAAACATGTACCAAAACTATCAAACACATGCTCATACTCAAAATACTTTCAAATCAATTTTGCACTTGAATCATCTAGTAATAATCATATACATGTAATAATAACCAATCAACACAAAAACACAATTAAGGTACTCACAAAGCTAAAACAAAACTCGACTATGGTTTCCCCTTGGTCAAACCGTACACAAACAACCTTTATCAATTAACTAACTCCAAAATAACACTAATCTAACCACTTTGAACACACCTTTATACACCAAATCACTAGAACTTGACCAAAAATTCAACTTCCTCAAATCTTATTGCATGTGGGTTTTTATTAGTGGGATTTTTAGAGAATGAAACAAGGATTAAGATGGTATATTTGGATTTAATTGCATGTCAAAAAAATCAATGGATTGAGTGTGCGTATGCTATGGCCGGTCGAAAAGGGCTAGGGAGGAGGAGGAAGAAGTCAATTTTCATAAAAGAGAAACAAGTGTGTGTATGAGTTCTATTTATAGAAAAGATCTTTGGTAACTTGGCAAAACTAGCCCCTCATCCTTATTCTCTTTTAAAACTAGTACAAAGTAACATTTCTTTTATTTAAAATTGGCCAAAGACTCGGGTCACACCACGTTTGTAAATATTTTAAATCCGTCCCACTAATTTTACTTTAAAACGTTTAATAATAGTTAAACCTCGTAAAACACGACCTTTAAGCACAACTTTTACAAACACTCAGGGAAACATCGTAAAATACAAAAATAACATATTTAAGCTCTCGGAGCAATAATATAAATTTTTCTGACGCTAAAAACAAATAGAAACTCAGCCACAGATTGAAATCACCTTATCAAACGAAATTTCTATCAAACCTCATATAGTATAGACAACTATAACTATTTACGTAACTAAAATAACTATCTTAGCTAGGGATAGACGTTGACCTGAAACTCGGGTTGTTACATTCTCCCCTCCTTTAGGGAGCGCCGTCCCTAAACTCAGGTTGTATACATTCTCCTCCCTCCTTTAGCAGAGCACCAGCCTGGTGCTCAGCTTAATTTATCTGCTTTCCTCGCTTCGTCCTTACTTGTAAAGAGATGAGGGTACTTTTTCTTAATCTGATCATCACGTTCCTAAGTAAATTCTGGACCTCTTTGTGAATTCTAACGAACTCTGACAATAGGTATCCGACTCTGCTTAAGTCGCTTAACCTCTCTATCAACAACTTCCATTGGCTCTTCAATCATGTGCAACTTATCATCAAGTTGAATCTCATCCATCGGAACAACAACATCACCTTCCACTAAACGCTTCTTAAGATTCGAAATGTGAAAAGTATTATGAATTCCTTTCAGTTCTTCAGGCAACTCCAACGTATAAGCTACAGGACCAACTCTAGCTAGAATCTTGAATGGCCCAATATAACATAGACTAAACTTTCCGCGCCAATCCAAA
Organism: Tanacetum coccineum; assembly: GCA_026074375.1. Taxonomy (NCBI): domain Eukaryota; kingdom Viridiplantae; phylum Streptophyta; class Magnoliopsida; order Asterales; family Asteraceae; genus Tanacetum; species Tanacetum coccineum. The sequence continues at coordinate 33,366 of BQNB010024250.1, forward strand.
ACGCACAACGCCCTTCCATGGCGACACCTTAATGTTGGATCGTATTACTGAATAATCTAACCTTTAGCTTGCAAAGAGTTTGCTACTTTAGATTATTCTAAAGCAACAATAATGAAACACTGACTAAACACTATTGATTATGTGGAATCTAATCAATAATGCTAAGAAGAACAATATTGAATATCACAAAAGAACTTTTATATTAAACCTTGAATCTGCCTAGGTTACAGATTACAAGCTATGATTACTATTCGATCTCTATGATCTGTGTAGAACTATATCTACTAACTATGCATAGGGTTCCTTTTATAGACTAAGGAAACCCTAATGGGCTTTACAAAACGCGTATAAAGATCATGCATATCCTTTCCTAAGATATCTCATAAACGGTACAACAATTTATACTAACGGTACTAACTAACTGTTCCAGTACCTAACTATTTTGTACTGTCAGTTACAAATTACAACTAGCGTACTAAGTAATATAACTAGCGTTACTAAGTCAGGAATTGCATAATCCCAACAATCCTCCCCTATACATGATTGTTTGAACTTGATAACCTTCATGTTTTCTTCATTTAATTCATCTTGAACTCTTGGAGGATGTATCCAAACATTCTGTCAAATCTTGATCTTGATCTTTGATAATTTTGACATCTTCAGCTATCTATCTTTATCAGCAACATGTCTTCTCAGCAACACAACAACATTCAACTAAGTTGGCTTTTGTATTTTTGCAAAACACACCATTAAACGGATTTGAATATTCCTTTACCAGTAAGCCAATTTGCTCTGGGATAGCCAATTCTTCAATGTAAATAACAAGGTGAATTGATTACCTTGTAGTTTTGAGTAAACTACCAACTATCAACGGATTTGAATTGTCTTTACCAAAAACCATTTGCTTTTGGACTAGTCAATGCTTCATTGTCATAACATGGTGCATTAATAACCATATAGTTTTTAGCAAACTATCAGCTATCAACGATTGATTAGTCTTTACCAGGAACTGTTTGATCCTGGACTAGCCACTCTTAACCGTGGAAGCAAGTGAGTTAAAAATACTATAGAATTTTTTGGTAAATGTTCAACCTTAAACGATTTTGAAGTCTTTAACCACAAGCGTTGCTTATGGACTAGCCAGTTCTTATGCCTGTTAAGCATGGTGAACTGATGACCATTTGTTGTTTGTGGTGGTTAGCCAACACCCAAACCCTTCTCATTTCCATTCTCAACATTAACACCTCATTTAAGCTGCTGCTTAATGAATCTTACCAATTGTAGTGCAACAATACTTTCCTCTTCAACCTCCAATCCTAAATCAAGCATTTGTTGCAACAATTTCTTAGATAGAGGGTACCTTCTTTCTACTAGCATGTAGATGACTGTCCCATCCTTAAGCTCTAGTATGCAAACTCTACAAGCTTCATACAGTCTCCATCTGACAATCTCCCATTCTTGTTGATTATTCCAGAAATCACCTTGATCATTTTCTTCTGTTGAGGATTCCATCATAATCTTCAAGTCTCCCCAAACAATCAACTCAATATCTTCTGGTGTGATTTATGAGTACTGCTTCATCACCAAGTCATATAAATGAAACAAATCCTGTCTATCAAAAATGTGTAGTACCTCTATTAAATAGTTAAATGCCCTGAAGTGCCCATTAACTCTGTAGACAACAAGGTAATTCCCATCTAGTGATGAAACCTTGTGCAACCTAGCTATAAAAGATTTTGTCTCCATAATTTCACTATCTATGGTACTTCCACATGTAACAATCCTTAGACATTTTCTGTGTTCATCATCACTACCATCATCTGGCTATGGTCTTGGCCTTTTCCTAGCAAGCATCTTCACATGACCACTCTTTCTTTTCTTTGTACCTTGCTCTGTCACTTCTTGTTCAGCAGGTACCTTTGTTGTATCTTCTTTCCTTGGAGTTTCTTTGATAACCCTATTCTTTTTAGGGTCTTTATTCAACTCCTTAATCTGTCTCTCATCCTTAGCAGATCTAATAGCAACAAAGTTCTTGATCATTGCCTCTTTTAAATCTCTCATATAAAACCTGTATGTCTTCAAAGTTTTGGTCTTCAAAATTAGAATGTTTCTTTCCACCAATATGCTTCAAATAGGCAAATCTTTAGTTTTCTCACTGGATTTGGTAGGTGGTTTATTTCTGATAGATTCAGACCTTTATTGAGCAAGAAATTTCCTTTGTGCAGCAATGGTATCATGAAATGAAAATTTTGCTCTTATTTAATGGAAAACTTCTCTCTTTCTTCCATTTGAAGCTCCTCGACAAGAATTTGGCTGCATTTATTCTTTGCTTTAAGAAATCATACTCAATTAGTGAGAGCCACCCTTAGTAGCTTCTTCTTCAGCTAAACCTTTTCTTTCCTCTCATATCACTTCCCATTCATCTGAAAACCTTTCTTCTGGCTACCTCTTCATCCTTAGCAAGCATTTTAAACTTCTTTTCAGCTTCAGTGATATCATCTGATTCAGTATCAAAATCACCTTCTTCATCAATCATCTTTTTGCCTTTATCTTTTAGATCAATCTTGGGAAGAGGCTTCAATGTTAACACATTCTTTTGAAGTAGGACCCTGTCTCATCCTCTCAGTACTTCAACATTCCTAATCTCTACTCCTTTTTCCTTTTCCTTCTATTTATTCTGACTCATTGTGATGAGAACTTATGCAATGGTCTCATCATCACCAAATATTGTTTGAGTAGGTGTTGAAGTTGTTGTTGGGCTATTTGAGTAGCACCTTCCCTTCATTTTTGATCAGCAGCAGTACCTTCACCTTGTCTATCGGTACTAACTTTTGTACTGTCGGTACCTCCATCTTGCTTGTCAGTAATCATTATTAACCTTTCATTCTCTTGTCAGTACCTTCATTTCTCTTGTCAGTACCTTCATTTCTCTTGTCGGTACCTTCCTATCTGCACTTTCCTTCTCTTCTAACACCACAGAGCTTGTCCTCCCCTCATCTTGAGCATCCTCAGTCTCCATATAGTCCATTGCATCATCATCAAGATCATCAAAAGCTGGATCTTTATGCACAGATGGTTCACCCTTGAAGATTTGACATATTTCCTCCCCTTTTGTATAATCTTCCTTTTTGTACCCCTCTTTTCTTCAGAGAAGTATTCCTTGCCAATCTTGTCTTCAGTGCAACACTCTTCATCCAGGCTTTGTGATGTGTGTTAAGTGTGACTCCTTTCTTTAGCTTCTTGACCTGAGCCTTCAAAACTTTAATTTCTCTAGCCTGAGCTGAGACCTGTGTACACAAAGAGATGCAAAGATCATACACACTTTGGAGTGCCATACCATCCTCATTCCCGGATAGGGATCTATCACTGGATGACTGACCTCCATGATTCCCACCAGAACCCTCTGGATTGGAATCAGGAATAGCTATGGAAGGAGAAGGTCTAGGAGAAGGGTTAGTCTGTGTCTGAGGTTAGTCTTCACTTGGGTGAGGAGGAGAGGGTATGGGTTGGGAATCAGATGGTCTTTCTGAAGCCTCACCCTCATCCTTTGTTTGTTGAACCAACATAGAATCGAATAAAGGTGTAACCTTCCCTGAAAAGTTCTTACCCTTTTTAACCATAAATGTCAAGACCTTTTTAGTTAGGGTTGGGACTGGAAAGTGGTCTAAGGGGACAAGTACATCTTTTAACTGATTGCTCAAAAAGATTTGTAAAAATCTTGTATACATTACAAACTTCTTAGTTGCATCCAAGTGTCGTATCATGCCACCAAAAATTAATTTAAAAAAATTGTATTTCTGATTAGTGGCTAAACAAATTACGGCTGTGGCAATATTAGTGGGAATTTGATCCCAAGATGTGCTTTTAGAACTAATGCAGTGATTCATGGTATGAAAAAGAAATTTCCATTGGGGTGAAAAGAGGGCTTTGTTAAAAGTTAAAGTAATTCACTCTCCTTCAGACCTCATAGCTTGAATATTATCAATAAACCTGATTATTTAAAGAATCTATCCCATCATCATCATCAAAAAGAAGATCATTTATTATAGATGCCTCTGAGATAGTCACATGCTTGCCAGCATCTGTGGCATCTATATAACTAATGTTGTTGACTATTCTAGACTTAGCAGTCGTCCAAAACTGTTCAACAAACAAAGTTGAGACTATGGGACTGACAGTGAGTGCATAATAAATTTAATTGCGTGTGAGAAAGTCCATAATCTGATGAAACTCTGTATTCCCATCCGTCTTTTCCAAATAGGCCACCATATTGTGCTTATAACAAAATTCCAAACTAGCCATCGTTTATTTGATTTTGGTAATCGTCGGTGATGAATAATTAGGGTTTGTCAATTGAAATCGATTAAGAGAGCTAAGAAGGATCAATTGTGTAATTGAGATGGGTTATTTAATATGTATCAGCATCCCCAATGGCGAAGAAACCGCCAAAAATTACACTCTAGACCCCTACCGGTATTTTCTCTAACGACTTTATAGCGGTACAAACTTTGCCTGTCGGTACTAATAACTTATAAGCCTTCGTACTTAACTTTTGTTAACAAGAAACCAAAAAATCGAAACAAGTTTTGACACAAAAACTCTCAGTAGCATCCATATCTCTCCTCTAATGACTCTCTAAACCCTAAATAACTGAATGAAGAATTCATCACCATGGTCCCAAAATCCTCTGCTTAAAATATTCATAACAAACTGTACAACACATCATCTTGCGCCTCTCCCTCAAATTGTAAAGCTACAGATTATGTCTAATAATCTAATGCTAAACTACCAAAAAAGTTAAATCTTGTGACATCAAATCCTTTGGTGAGAAGGTCTGCAACATTATGATCAGTGTGAATCTTGATAACTTCTATCAGTCTTTTCTCATAGCAATATCTTATAAAATGAAATCGAATCTCAATATGCTTGGTCCTTGATTGAGCAACAGGATTCTTGATAACACTTATAGTGCTCTCATTATCAATATGGATTTTGGTGTTCATGAAATTAAAACCATAATCCATCATTTGATTCTGTATCTATAATACTTGCCACCAACAGTTAGCAAGCGGAACAATTCTGCCTTAGTAGTAGAATTGCCACAATAGTCTGCTTCTTGCATTGCCAAGATATCAATCTTCTACCAAGAAATTGACATCCACCTGTTGTTGATTTTCTATCAAGACTGGCTCCTCCATAATCACTATCTAAGTAAGCTTCAAGTTCAAAAGGTGAATCCCTAGGATACCATAAACCTAATTTGGGTTGATGTTTGAGGTACCTAAAAATCCTTTTTACTGCATTTAAGTGTGAGGCTTTTGGAGTGACCTGAAATCTAGCACAAGCACAAACAACAAACATGATGTCTGGCCTTGATGCAGTCAAATACATTAGGGAGCCAATTATAGACCTGTAGACATGTACATCTACATCTACACCATCTTCATCCTTGACCAGTGGTTTATTAGACTCAATAGGAGTAGTAGCTATTCTGATGGACAAAAAACCAAATTTCTTTAAGATGTCAACTACATACTTGTCTTAACTAATAAAGATTCCATCAGGTTGTTGCTTCACTTAAAGTCCCAAAAAGAATGTGAGTTCACCCATAGAGCTCATTTGGAATCTTTTGTGCATACAGTCTTCAAACTCTGTACACATATACTTCTTTGTAGAACCAAAAATAATGTCATCCACATACAAGTGGACTAACATATGTCACTCTTTTGCTCTTGATAAAACAATGTTTTGTCTATGGTACCTCTTCTGAAACCATTTTCCATCAGAAAAGAAGAAAGTGTCTCATACCAAGCTCTAGGAGCTTGATGTAGACCATAAAGAGCTTTGATCACCTTATAGACTTTGTTTGGATGAGCAGGATCAACAAAGCCTAGAGGTTGATGAACATACACCTCCTCTTCAATAGTGCCATAAAGAAATGCACTTTTAACATCCATTTGGTAGACAGTAAATCCCATGTATGATGCAAAGGCTAAAAATAACCTAATTGCCTCAAATCAGGGCAACAGGTGCAAAAACCTCATCATAATCTATACCTTCCTCCTGTCTAAACCCTTGTGCTACAAGCCATGCTTTGTTTTTCACAACAATACTTCTCTCATCCCTCTTATTTTTGAAGACCCACTTTGTGCCAATTACCTTTTTCCCATATGGCAAATCAACAAGTACCTAAACCTTTTGTAGTTTGAACTGAAGTAATTCCTCTTGCATTGCTTCAACCCAGCTTTCATCGTGACGGCAGTGATATAGTCTTGGGGTTCTTTTCCTTTTTTGAAGAAAAAGAGAAAACATCAATCAAACTTTCCTGATAATCCTTGTATTTGTTTGTATGTTTGTGAATGTAACTTACCAAGGCTTGTTGTGCTGAAGAAGCCTTTTGAAGCTCCCCGTCTTGTTTGCACTGCTGATGTAGGATCTCTAGATTTGTCCTTTTTAGATGATCCTTATGAATTCTGGAGGTGTGGGCATAGGAGTGACATCAATGGTGTATCCAGGTTTATTGAAATCCTACTGTCAACCCACATCTTCATCATCATCATAAGTTCCATTGAATAATCCATCATTTGGGAGAGTATCAGAAGCATCTTCCAAGTCAGGCATATTTGGATCAATGGGTAAATCAGCATTAGGGAGAGTAGATGCATCAATAGGTATTTTTCCTCCAAGATAGAACAAATGATGATTCACCAGCATTTGCACCTGTGGAGTAACTAAGCAATACTAACAGATGGACTATCAGTACTAACAAATGGCCTATCAGTACTAACAGATGGCCTATCAGTACTAACAAATGGCCTATCAGTACTAACATATGGCCTATCAGTACTAACATATTGCTTATCAGTACTAAGTATGTTAGTACTGGTAGCCTGAGCAGCCTTCTTAGAGATGCAATTCTCCTATTTTCTTCCTCAAAGGCTTGTCTTGAAACATCATCCATAGCTTTAGCAGCCAATTCTTGAGTAACCATCTTCTCAAGTTCATCTTGCAAGTCTTGTTCACTTTCTTTCATCTGATGTTGTTCTTTCTTGTCAACAACATCTTTTGAATTTTGTACATCATTGTCTTTAGGAGAACTTTCAGAAGGTTTTTCATGTGCAGCTGGAGCAACATCTTTTACTAGAATCCTTGTCCTATGAGGTTGTAGTGGAAGCAGTATGTATTCCTGAGTAGGTCCTTTATCTTTTCCTGATGAACCTGAAACATAAGAATCTTGTGTACCTTTACTCGTTATTTTACCTCCTTTGTGATCACTTCCAAAAGCCACAAAGCCTCCATTAAAATCTTCATAGTCTAAAAGATAAGCTTTGTTGCCAGTCATATGGCTAGAGTAACCACTATCCACCACTGCATGATCCTGTAACAAGATCTTTGGATTGCCTTGCACAAAAAGTAAGAGAATTAGTATCTCTTAGGGACCCAAGCCATTTACAACTTTGGAAATCCCTTTTGGGTCAACATACTCAACCTTCTTGAGCATGAATGATCCACTGTCTTTGGACACATGATCCAAGTAATTTTCCTTAGGCCTCCAAACCCACCTTGACTTTTTAAGGTCAATATCCATCTTACCCTTACCAGTATTAACTACTGCTTTTGTCCCAGCAGTAGTCATATTTTGAACCCCAAAAGTTTTAACATCTTGTTTTAAGTCTTTGGGTTTAAAAGCTAGTTTTGTGTAGTAGGACCTCTTGATAGGTGAATATGAGCCTCTTGGTCTTACATTGTCCATTCTTGGGTAAATTAGTCTAATAGCACCACTAGTTTGTGCTATTTTTGGAGCAAATGGTCTAACTCGTACTAACATGCCTAACAATACCTAACTGGCTAGTCAGTACAAAATTTGAACTGCTATTTATCTCCATTTGCTTTATCAGGCGTAATCAAACCTGTTCTTGTTAGAACTCCTGATGGGACAAAAGTCTTTCTTAAATGAGGGTATTTCAATTTATTTGAATTTTTTTGGTGATTTACCCTTTTAGCATTATCCCATACTGGTTTGTTCACCCTTGGAACAGTATTGGCCACATTTTTCAACTTAGTCTCTTGACTCTTTTTGTCATGAAAATTATAATCTTTAATCAAATGGTCAGTACTTTTACAAACAAAGCAAGCTTTTATTTTCTTAAATCCAATTCCGTAGTTTTTGAAAGTTTGACGTAAGAATTCACTTTTATCAACTCTAGTTTAAAACTTCTTGAAATTCAATTTGTCATAACAGACTAACTGTTTGCACTTCAGACACATCATCCTCATCATCTGAGTTCCAATCCTCAATGATAACTTTATCTTTGTTAACTGATTCATAGACTGTCTTAGGTTTTGATTATTCGCTTCCCATTCTTTTACCTACAGTCTCACTAGTATTTTAGTATTAAGATCAGATTTGTTTTTTACTCAATGATTTTCTTCCTAATGGCATATTCATCTAAACCTGCAAATGATATGTCAGCTCTTGGGGTTAAGAAGTTCCCTGTTATAGGAGGGGGAACAGCATGATACCCATCTGCTTTGGAAGACCTATCATTAGCTGGTGTGGACTCTTCATCACTAGATCTGACATCAAAAACACTCAAACTAATCTCACTATCAGTTTCAGAATCGTTACTCATTTCATTCAATTGTGTGCCATATCCTAAATCAGTTTTATCTCTAACACTCATTTGACTGTTGAGTAATTCATCTAGATTCTTGGATGATTCTTTTTTTTTCTTCCCTTTACTTTCTCTTTTTTCCTTTACTTACATTTTTCTTGTCTTTCTCGTTTCTTTTCTTTCTTTTTCCTTTCTTACTTCTTTTATTCTTTTTCTTTCTAATTTTCATCTTATATCTTTTCTTTTTCTTTCTTACTTTTTCTTATGTCATTTCTTTTTTTTCTGTCTTCTTCTCTCTTGTTTTCTTTTTCTTTGATTACTTCGTTCTCTTTTCTTCTTCTTTCTTTCTTATTTTTTTCTTTCTTCCTTTCTCTTTCTTTCTTTTCTTTTTTTTTTTACCCCTTGCTTTTTCTTTCGTCTTTTTCTTTTCTTATTATTCTTTCTTTCTTTTTCCTTCTTTTTCTTTTCTCTTTTCTTTCTTTTATCTTTTTCTTTTGTTTCTTTCTCCCTTTTATTTTTTAATTTTTCTTTCTTCTTCTCTTTCTTTTTTTTTTTCTTCTTTTTTTTTTTTTTTTTTTGTCATTTCTTCCTTTCTTTTTCTTCTTTTCTTTTTTCTTTTTTTTTTTCTTTCTTTCTTTTCTTTTTTTCAACTTTTCTTTCTTTTCTTATTCTTTTTATCTTTTCTTTCCTTATCATTCTTTCATTTTTACTCTATCTTTTCTTATTCTTCTTCTTTCTTTCTTTTTTTTTTCTATTCTTCGTTTTCTTTTCTTTTTTTTTCTTTCTTTCCTTCCTTTCTCCTTTCTTTTCATCTTCTTTCTTTCTTTTTCTTATTTCTTTCTTTTTTCCTTATCTTTTCTTTCTTTTCTTTTTCCTATTTCTTTCTTTTCTATCTTTTCTTCATTGATTCTTCTTTTTTCTTTCTTCTCTTATCTTTCTTAATTTTTCTTTTACTTATCTTTCTTTTCTTCTTTTCTCTGTGAATCTTTTCTTGATTCATCTTATTCTCTTTTTTTTTTCTTCTTTTACTTTTCTTATTCTTTCTCTTACCTTCGTTCTGTATTCTCGTTTTTTCTTTTCTCTTTCTTTTTCTTTGATACTTTTTTTTTTCTTTTATTCTGGCTCTTTCTCTTTTCTTTTTCTGTTATCTTTATTTCTTCTTTTCTTCTCTTTTCTTATCTTTTTTCTTTCTTCTTCTTCTTATTGCTTATTTTCTTTTCCTTTTTTTTCTTCTTTCTTTTTCTTTTATCTTTTTTTCTATTTCTTTTCTTTCTTCTTTTCTTTCTTTTTTTTTTCTTTCTTTCTTTTCTTTTCTTTTTCTTTTCATTTCCTTATCTTTTTTTTCTTGTCTTTCTCTGTTCATTATCTTTTTCTTTCTTTCTTTTTTACTTTCTTTCTTTTCTTTCTTTTTTCTTTTTAATCTTCATCTTTTCTTTCTTTTCTTCTATCTTTTCTTTTCTTTCTTTTTTTTTTCTTTACTCCTTCTTTTTTTTTCTTAGTCTTCTTTCTTTGTTTCTTTTCTTATCTTTCTTTCTTTCTTCTTATTATCGTTCATTTTATTCTTTCTTCTTTTCTTCTTTCTTTATCCTTTTTTTCTTTCTTCTTTTTCTTCTTCTTTCTCTTCTTTTTTTTTTATTCTTATTATTATTTATGTTTTCTTTCTTTCTTTCTTCACTTATTCTTGTCTCCTTCTCTTTTTTATCTTATTTACTTTCTTTTTCTTTATTTCTTCTCTTCTTTTTCTTTCTTATTCTTTTTCTTCTTCTTTTCTTTCTTCTATTACTTCTTTTTTTTTTCTTCTCTATTTCGTTTTCTTTCTATTCTTTTTTTTCGTTTCTTCCTTTCTTCTTTTCTTTTTCTTTATCTTTCTTATCTTTTCTTTACTTATCTTTCTTATTCTTAAATTTTTTCTCTTTTTCTTTCATTTTTTCTTTTCTTTTTCTTATTTCTCTTTCTTTTTCTTCTTCATTTTTCTTTCTATCTTTTCTTTCTGTTCTTTCTTTTTCTTTTCTTTCTTGTCTTTTCTCTATTCTCTTTCTTCTTCTTCTTACTTTCTTCCTTCATTTCCTTCTTCTTTCTTTTCTTCTTTCTTCTTTTTTCTTATCTCTTTTTTTTTCTTCTTTTCTTGATTCTTCTTCTTCTATTCTTTCTTCTATTTCTTTTCTTTTTTCTTTCCTTTTTCTTCTTTCTTTCTTCTTTTTTTTCTTTTTCCTATTCTTCATATCTTTTCTTTTTCTTGATTCTTTTTCTTCTTTTCTTACTTGCTTTTTCTTTTTTCGTCTTTTCTTTCCCTCTTTCTTTCTATTTCTTTTTCTTTCCTTTTTTTACTCTTTTTCTTTTCCTTTTCTTTCTTTCTTTCTTCCTTTTCTTTTCTTTTTTCTTCTTTTCTTTCTTTAATCTTGTTTTCTTTTTCCTCTTTCGTTTTTCTTCTTTTCTCGTTCATTTATCTTATTCTTTCTTATCTTTTGTCTTTCTATTTTCTTTGTCTTTTCCTTTTCTCTTTTTTTCTTTGTTCTTTTCTTTTCTTCTTTTTTCTTTATCTTCTTCTTTTTTTAATCTTTTCCTTCTTTTTATTTTTCTTTTGTCTTTCTTCATCTTTCTTCTTCTCTTATTTCCTTCCTTTTTTTTCTTTTTTTTTATTTTTCTTTTTTTTTTCTTCTTTCTTTTAGTTTCTCTCTTTTCTTGCTTCTTTTTGTATATCTTGTTCATTCTTTCTTTTTCTTCTTTTTCTTCTTTTTCTTTCTTTTTCTTTTCCTTTCTTTTGTTTTTCTTGTTATCGCTTTATCTTCTTCTTTCTTATCCTTACTTATTCTTCATTTCTCTTCATTCTTTTTTTCAACTTTCTTTTTCTCTCTTTTTCTCCTTCTTTCTTTTCTTTTTTCTTTGATTTCTTTTTTTCTTTCTCTTTTCTTTTTTCTTCCTTTATCTTTCTTTCTTCTTTTCTTTCTTTTCTTTTCTAATTCTTTTTTCTATTTATTCATATTTCACCTATTGGGGGGGGGGGGGGGGGGGGGGGGGGGGGGGGGGGTTCGGTTTCTTCTTCTTTCTTTTCTTTATCTTTTATTTCCTTTCTTTTCTCTTACTCTTTCTTTTCTTTCCTTCTTTTTCTTTTTTTGCTCTTTCTTTTTCTTCTTTCTTAATTCTTTTGAATGTTCTCTTCTTTACTCTTTCTTCTTTTTCCTTCTTTTCTTTTATTTTTCTCTTTCCTTTTCTTTTTTTTTTCCCGTTTCTTTCTTTCTTTTTCCTTTCTTTTTCTTCTTTATTTTTCCATTCTTTCTTTCTGTTTTTTTCCTATTCTTTTCTCCTTTATTCTTCTTTCTTTCTTACTTATTCTACTTTTTCTTTTTTTCTTTAACTTTTCTTGTTTCTTTCTTTCATTACTTTTCTTTCTTTTTCTTTCTTTATTTTTTCTTTCTTTTCTCTCTTCTTTTTCTTTCTGTCTTTCTTATCTTTTCTTTTCTTCTCTTTTCTTTATCTTTCTCTTTCTCTTTCTTTTCTTTTTTCTTCTTTCTTATCTTCTTTTTTCTTTTATTTTCTTATTCTTGTCTTTCTTTTTTCTTTCATTTTCTTTTCCTATTTCTTCTCTCTTTCCTTTTTTTCTTTCTTTTCTTTTCTTCTTTTTCTCTTTTTCTTTTCTTTCTTTTCTTTCTTTTCTTCCTTATCTTTTCTTTCTTCGTTCTTATCTTCTTTTTTTTATCTTTTTATAATCTTCTCTTTTTCTTTTCTTTTTTATCTTTTCTTTCATCTTTTTCTTCCTTATCTTTATTTCTTTTTTTTTTTATTTCTTTATTCTTTCTTTTTCTTTTCTTTTTCTATTCTTTTCTTTCTTTCTTTCTTTTTTCTTTTTTTTCTTTCTTATGATTCTTTCTTTACTCTTTTTCTTTTCTTTTTCTTTCTTTCTTTCTTTCTTTATTTTTCTTTTTTCTTTCTTTTACTTTCTTCGGGGATTTTTGTCTATTCTTTCTTTTCATTCTTTTCTTCTTTTTCTTTTTATTCCTTTCTTTCTTTTTTTTTCTTGCCCTTTTCTTTCTCTTACTTGATTCTTTCTTTCTTTTCTTTTCTTCTTTCTTTTCTTGTCTTTCTTGATTCTTTTTTTTTTTTCTTTCTTCTTTCTATTTCTTTTTTTTTCTTTTCTTTCGTGTTTCCTTTTTCTATTTTCTTTTCTCTTTTTCTTTTCTTTCTTCTTCTTTTGCTTTTGTCTTTCATTCTTTCTTATCTTTATATTAATTTCTTTTCTTCTTATTTTTTCTTTTATTCCTTTTTTTCTTTTCTTCTTTTATCATTTTTGCGTTTTCGTTTTTTTCTTTTTTTTTCTTTTCTTTCTTTCTTCGTTCTTTTCTTCATTCTTTTTATATCTCTTTTCTTTTCCTTCTTTCCTTTCTTTCTTTCTTTCTTTTCTTTTCTTTCTTTTCTTTCTTTACTTATCTTTCTTTTCTATTTATTCTTTTTTTCTTCTTTTTCTTTTTTTTTTCTTCTTTCTTTTTTTTCTTTCATGTCTTCTTTTTCTTTTCCTTTTCTTGTCTTTTTCTTCTTTTTTCTTTCTTCCTCTTTTCTTGTTCTTTCTTATCTTTCTTTTCCTTCCTTTGTTCTCTTCTTTCTTTCTTTCTTTTCTTTTCCGTTCTTTTTCTTCTTTTTTATCTTTCCGCTTCGTTTTCTTTATTCTTTCTTCCTTCCTTTTAATCTTTCTTCTTTTTGTACTTTTTCTTTTTTTTTTTCTTTTCTTATTTCTTTCTTTCATTCTTTTCTTTTCTTATCTCTTCTCTTTCTTTCTTTTTTCTTTCTTTCTTGTTCTTTCTTTCCTTATCTTTTCATGCTTCTTTCTTCTTGTCTTCGTTTCTTCTTATTCTTTTTTTCTTTTCTTTTCTTTTTCTTTTTCTTTTCTTCTGTTCTTTCTTTTCTTTCTTTTCTTCTTTCTTTCTTTTCTTTCTTCTTCTTTTTTTATTCTTCTTCTCTTATCTCTTTTCTTTCTTTTTTCTTTTCTTTTCTCCTTTTTCTTCCTTTTTTTTTCTTTTTTTTTTCTATAAATCTTCTTCTTCTATTTCTTTCTTTCTTTCTTGTTTTCTTTCCCTTCTTTCGCTTTCTATTTCTTTCTTTCTTTTTCTTTCTTATTTGTTTCTTTTCTTTTTCTTGTTTTCTTTCATTCCTTTTCTTTCTTCCTCTTTTTTTCTGTGATTCTTTTCTTTCTTTTTCTTGAATTCTTCGTCTTTTTCTTCTTTCTATCTTTTTCTCTTTCGTTTCTTATCTTTATCTTTCATCTTTCTCTTTTTTCCCTTTCTTGTTCTTTCTATTCGCTTATTTTCTTTGTCTTATTCTATTTTTCTTCTCTTTTATATTTCTTTTCTTTCTTTATTTCTTTCTTTTTTTTCTTTTTTTTTCTTTTTTTTTTTTCTTTTTTTCTTTCTTTCTTTTCTTTCTTATTTTTTCTTTTCTTCATTTTTCTTTCCTTTGTTCCTTTTTCTTTCTTAGTTCTGTTTCTTTCTTTCTTTTTTGATTCTTTGATTCTTCTTTTTTCTTTTCTTTCTCTTCATCTTTCTTTTTTATTCCGTTTTCTTTTTCTTATCTTTCTTTTTCTTTTCTTTTCTTTCTCTTTCTCTTTCTTCTTCTTCTTTTTCTTTCTTTTCTTCTTCTTTTTTCTTCGATATCTTTTTTTTCCGTTTTTTCTTTTTCTTTCTTTTTCTTCTTTTCTTTTCTTTCTTCAATTTTTAATTTTCTTTCTTTTCTTTTTTTTTTTCTTCTTCTTCTTTCGTTTTTCTTTTTTTTCTTATATATCTTTCTTTTCTTTCTTTCTTCTTTTCTTATCTTTATTTTTTCTATTTTTCTCTTTTCTTTCAATTCTTTCTTTTTGATTTCTTCCTTTCTTCTTTATTCTTTTTATCTTCTTATCTTTCTTTTTCTTTTGTTTTATCTTCTTCTTTATTTCTTTTTAATCCTTCTTTTCTTTCTTCTTTTTTCTTTTTCTTTTCTTTTTTTCTTTGTCTTTTCCTTCTTTTCTTTTCTTCTCTTCTCTTCTCTTTCTTTTCTTCATTTTCTTTTCTTTTTTTTTTTCTTGTTTTCTTTTTCTTGATTTTTCTTTCTTTCTTTTTCTTTTTCTCTTTTTCTTTCTTCTCTTTTCTTCTTCTATTTTTTCTTTTTCTTTATTTCTTTTTTTTCTTTTCTTTAGTCTTTCTTTTCTTTCTCTTTTTTTCTTTTATCTTTCTTCCTTTTTCTTTTCATTCTTTTGCTTTTCGTTTTTTTTTCTTTTCATTTTCTTTCTTTTCTTATTTCTTTTTTCTTCTTTTCTTTTTTTTTCTTTTTTCTGTCTTGTTCCTATTTTCTGCTTTTTCTTCATATTTTTGCCATTTTTGGTCTGTTTTGGGTTTAATTGGGTCTTTTTAAGTACAAACGGATATGTGTATTTTACACATATCATTAGAGCACAAAGTAAAGTCAAGCAAAGCTAGAAGAAGGGTCAGACTTGTTGTTTCAGAAGATGAAGATGAGTTGGAGGATCCTTCCAAAGAGGGGAGGAAGATTGCTCAGATTAATGAAGATGAGGGAATTACTCTAGTACAAATGAGTACACAGACTCAATGGAGGCATGAGCATGATTTTGAGGAATCTAATTTTGAGTTTATTGCTCCTAAAGAAGATTATACTGTTGAGCCCGGTATTAGTACTGCTAATGTACCAGTTAGTACTACTGGTGCAGAAGTTAGTACTGTTAGCCCCGAAGTTAAAATTGCTGCTGAAAGTTTAGTGTATATCAGAAGAAGTACAGCAAAAAGAAAAGATAAAGGCAAAGCTATTGACTTGGGTTAGAAGAAGCTCTAAGATTGTAAGAATAACTTGATAAAGAAGAAAGGCAAAGGATAGCCAGAGTTCATGAAGAAGCTAGCACTTTTAATGATGAATAATGGATAACATACAAGCTCAAATTAAAGCTGATGAAGAGTTAGCACACAGGTTTTAAGCATAAGAAAGAGAAATATACTCTGAAGCTAACAAGGCAAGATTACTTGTAGAGCTTATAAATGAAAGAAAGAGAAAATTTGCCCAACAAAGAGTTGAAAAAAGAAGGAACAAGCCTATGACTCAAGATCAACAAAGGACTTACATGTGTAATTATATCAAGAATATGGGAAGTCACGCTCTACAACAATTGAAGAAACTTTCCTTTGATGAAGTCAAGGAGTTATTTAAGACCACAGTGAAGAGGGTAAATACTTTTACTCTAATGGAAAGTGATGATACAGTTCCTAAAGTTGTAGCTGGAAGCTCAAAGATAGATGTTGAACAAGAACTTAATCAAGAAAGTTCAAAGAGGCAAAAGATAGAAGAAGGCTCAGAACCAGCTAAAGAATTAAAAGATGAACTGTCTCAAGAACAACTACAACAGCTAATGATCATAGTTCCAGAAGAAGGGATGAATGTTGAAGCCCTACAAACCAAATACCCAATCATTGACTGGGAAGTTTACACTGAAGACTCAAGAAAGTATTAGAAGATCATCAGAGTAGGTAATCATACAGAGGTATATCAGATCTTTGAAGATATGCTAAAGAATTTTGACAGGGATGATCTAGTCAAACTATGGAGTCTAGTTTATGAAAGATTCAACTCAACAGAACCTACTGAAGATAAAGAAAGAGAACTTTAGGTAGAGTTGAAGAGGTTGTTTGAACCAGATGATGATGATACTCTATGGAAGCTTCAAAGGTATATGCATGATCCTTTGAAATGGAGGTTATATGATACATGTGTTGTTCATCATGTGTCTACAGAGAGAGGACATGATATTTTCATGCTGGTTGAGAAAGATTATCCATTGACAAGAGCACTTATGACTTTGATGTTGTGTAACAAGCTGCAAGTGGATGAATATTCAGTGATGGCAGATGAGCTTTTAAGGAAAATCTTTATACTAGCAAACAGACCAAGACAGTAAAGTGTTTGGAAGCATCCTCTCAGCACAGATGGTTTAATTCAGAGAAACTTGTAGATTTGAATGACAATCACAAGTTTAGGGGAGGATTGTTAGGAATTAAGGGCTTCTACAACTTTGTACTGCTGGTTCAACTTAGTACTGCCATGAGAAGACTTAGTACTATCAAGCTTAGTTAGTACTGCCAGTACAAATTGTTAGTACTGCCAGTTTATTAGTACTGTTAGTTAGTACTGTTTGTTATATAGTTAGTACTGCTAAAGTGATATGCATGAGTTATATTAGGAATAGATATGCATGATCACTTGACGCGTTTTGTAAGCCCATTAGGGTTTCCTTGGTGTATAAAAGGAACTCTAAGGCATAGATCTAGATATCAGTTTTTCATATTAGTATTCATAGTTTGCATAGCAATCATAGTTAGTATTCATAGCTATTTTATAATTCAAAATAGTATTCAATATATTGAAAGTTTAGTAAAGATCTTGTTTTACTGTTTCATTGTTCTTTTTAGTATTGCAAACTAGATTCCGCATAGTTTGTGATATTCTCAATCTTAGTTTCTACTATAGTTGTCTTGGATCTATCCAATATAACTAAGCTTTAACAAGCTAAGTAAGATATGCCAAGAAGGGATCAACATGTAACGTAGACTTAGCTTTCTGCGCTTTCCAAAACGTACAGTGATCTTCTATGGCGATACCTTGAGTAGTACCATATCACCAACTTTGAATTCCAATGGCTTAGCTCTCCTATCTGTGTAACTCTTTTGGCGACTACGGGCAGTCAACAAAAGGTTCTTAATCTGGATGATCTTCTCGGTCGTATCACGAATCAATTCTGGACTGGTGAGTTGGCTATCCCCAACCTCACTCCAGCATACAGGTGATCTACATTTCCGTCTATACAAAGCTTCATATGGTGCAGCCTTAATACTTGCGTGATAACTATTGTTGTATGAGAACTTGACCAATGGCAAATGGCGATCCCAACTACTTCCAAAGTCAATCATACATGCACGCAACATATCTTCCAGCGTTTGTATTGTCCTTTCGCTTTGACCATCCATTTGAGGGTGGTAAGTGGTACTCATATCTAAATTCGTCCCCAACGCTTCCTGAAGCGATCTCCAGAATCTTGACATAAAATGGCTATCCCTATCCAAAATGATCGAAACAGGAACACCATGCCTACACACTATCTCCTTCAAGTAAAGTCGTGTGAGTTTCTCCATACTATCCATTTTCTTCATTGGTAGGAAATGAGCTTATTTGGTCAGTCGGTCGACAATAACCCAAATCGTATCATACCCACTTGGCGTTCTTGTCCGTCCACTCACAAAATCCATAGTAATTCTTTCCCACTTCCAAACTAGGATCTCCGGTTGTTGCAGCAACCCAGACGGTTTCTGATGCTTAGCTTTGACCTTCACGCAAGTCAAACACTTATTAACATACGTGGCAATATCCGCTTTCATATTCGGCTACCAGTACAACGGCTTTAAATCTTGATACATCTTGTCCGATCCCGGATGGATAGAATACCTAGACTTATGCGACTCATACATAACCAAATCCCTCAATCCACCAAATAGTGGCAACCAAACACGATTCCTAAAACAACGTGTCCTATCAGGGTAAAATTTGAATATTTGCTTAATCAATCTCCCCAAATTTTATGCCGTCACGTTCTCTTCTGTCATCGCTTCCTCCTGGGCTTTACGAATCTGCTTAGGTAGATCATTGTGAAGAGTTATCATCAAAGCTCAAACACGCAATGGCTTATTCCTTTCTTTCCAACTTAAGGCGTCAGCCACAACATTCGCTTTTCTAGGATGATACCGTATCTCACAATCATAATCACTTAACAACTCAATCTATCTTTGTTGTCTCAAGTTCAACTCTTTCTGATTCAAAATATATTGTAGGCTCTTATGATCAATGAAAACCACACACTTCGTTCCATACAATAATGTCTCAATAATCTAAGAGCGAAAACAACGGCTCCTAACTCCAAATCGTGAGTAGTGTAATTCTCTTCATGGACTTTCAATTGTCTAGAAGCATACGCTATCACCTTCTCTCTTTGCATCAACATGGCTCAATAACCTTTAAGTGATGCGTCACAATACACCACAAAATCTTCCATTCCCTCGGGCAATGCTAAGATCGGTGCACTACACAACTTCTGCTTCAATGTCTAAAAAGCTTCCTCTTCTTCTTTTCCCCATTTGTATTTCTTATCTTTCTGAGTCAACTTAGTCATCGGCTTAGAAATCAAAGAAAAACCTTTAATGAACCTCCAAAAATAACCAGCCAATCCAAGAAATTACCTCACCTCTGTTGGCGTCGTCAGTACAGCCTAACTCTTAATGGCTTTGATCTTGGCAGGATCAACATGAACACCACTATGATCAATCACATAACCTACAAATTGTATCGAATCTAGCCAAAAATCACACTTTGAAAACTTAGCGTACAATCTCTCTTTCTTAAGCAGCTCTAAAATAGTCTTCAAATGCTTCTTATGCTCTTCTTCGTCCTTGGAATAAACCAAAATATCATCGATGAACACTATGACGAACTTATCAAGATATGGCTTGCATACTCGGTTCATCAAGTCCATAAACACAGCAGGAGCATTAGTCAATCCAAACGGCATTACTTGGAACTCAAAGTGACCATACCAAGTTCTAAATGTAGTAATTGGAATTTCTTCTTATTTAATGCGTAACTGGTGATATCCTGATCACAAATCGATCTTAGAATACACGCTCAAACCTTGCAGTTGGTCAAATAATCATCGATTCTTGAAAGAGGATAACGATTCTTAACAGTCAACTTGTTCAACTCGCGATAATCTATACACATTCTAAAAGATCCATCTTTCTTTTTCACAAACAACACCGGTGCTCCCCACGGTGATGAGCTCGGATGAATAAATCCTTTCTCCAGCAGCTCTTGTAATTGTACCAACAACTCTCTCATCTCAGACGGTGCCAACCTATATGGTGCACGTGCAACAGGTGAAGCCCCCGGTACTAGATCAATTCGAAATTCTACTTGCCTCGGCGGTGGTAGTCCTGGCAACTCCTCAGGAAACACCTCAGGAAAATCACAAATTACAGGCACATCTTTCATTCATTTCTATTTTGACTTGTTCTCCGTTACGTGTGCCAAAAACAAATGACAACATCGCTCGACGTACTTACAGGCCTTAATACAAGATATGACCTTTAATCGAGACACGCCCTTGTCACTTTCGATTATTAATATCTTGTTCCCATACGGTATACGAACAACTTTCTCGCCACAGACGATAACGACATCGTGCTTGACAAGCCAATCCATACCGATTATGACGTCAAACGTACCAAGCTCAATCGGCATAAGATCGATTTCAAAAATATGGTTCACTAAATTCAAAGTGCAACCTTTCAAAACAGTGTTCGTACTAACTACCCTTCCATCAGCTAACTCTACCTCATAACTAGCTCCTATTTTGACCGGATCGATATAAAGCATGGAACTAAATCTAGTATCCACAAAACTCCTATCGGAACCCGAATCGAATAAAACAAAATCATAGCGGTTATTGAGCAGAAACGTACCAGTAACCACATTCGGACCCTTTGGCTCAGCATCCTTAATAGCATAAGCTCGACCACGAACTTCTCCAACTTCCTCTTGCTTAACCTTTCTTGGGCATCGGTTCCTAGTATGACCTTGCTCACCACAATCATAACAAGTCAGAATGGGCAGAGCATTTGCACCCGTGGCAACATTCTTCTCCTTACAGTACCTTATCTTATGCCCAACCTTTCCACACTTGTGGCACTTGATCGTACACTAACCAACATGGCGAGTAAAACAACGTTCACACAAAGGAAGTGATCTAGAAGACATATTTCCATCAGTAGGAGCGAAAACCATGGCTCGCGCGTTCCCTTGCTTTTGGTTATTCTACAAAGTTTGACGTGAGTTGTCTCTATGATTGCCCTTACCACTACTATTTCCGCTTTGAAATCTCTCCCACTTTTGCTTCTTTCCTTCTAAAATTCTTTCATCTCTAGCTTGCGATTTTTGTTCCATCAGCTTATGAGCCATACATACGGCTTCGTTCAGGTTAGCAGGCTTAGAAGAAGTCACTTCACCCTTGATGTTATCAGTCAATCCCCGGATGTAAGCATCAACTTTCACTCTTTTTGGTTCAACCATTCTTGGACACATCAACGCTAACTCATTAAACCTCTGAGTATAAGCCACAATGTTATACTCCTTGACCTTCAAGTTCCAGAGTTCGTGCTCCATTCTTTGAACTTTTTCTATCGGACAAAACTCTGCGGTCATCAGTTGCTTCATCTCAGTCCAAGGCATTTGGTTCACAGTCTCCAAACCCATTGTTGCAATCTTAGCATTCCACCACGTCAATGCAGATCCTTGCAATGTTGCAGTAGTAAACTTAACCTTTTTGCCCTATGCACATTCGCTGATCCCAAAAAACACTCTCAGTTTTCTCGAACCATCTTAATAATACGACAACTCCTTTAGTATCATGAAAAGCAGTAGGATTGCACTTCATAAACCTAGTAAAAGTGCACTCACGAGCAGCAGGTGCGGCATCCTGACCCCCATCTGGTCCAGATCCTCTAGAATCATTTCCAACATTCGCATGTCTAGCCCGCTCAGCAGCGATAGCAGCATTGACTCTTTCCTTAATCATTCGATGAATAGCCGCTTGAGTCAAAGGTGCAGACTTTGGAGGCATGATTCTGTCACGTCACACAGAAAAACAATCTGATAAGCATTCATAACATGATATACTCATAACATGGTACAATGACAAATCAATCACAACAACAGTCACACAACATCAAGTAGTAATCAAAAGATAGTCATTCATTTTTCATCACAAAATAGTTAATACATAGTTGCATTATTTCATGAAATGATGCAAATCGTTACAACCAATAGCACTAATTCTTCTAACTGAGGATTCAGTTTAGTGATTATAAATTAAAGATACTACCAATGAATCTAAACTACTAAGCATCATGAGGAGATCCTCGCGGCTCAGATGATGGACTCTTCTCATCTTCAATCGAAAAATTGATAGCTTCATTTGGTCTTTCTTCAAACACAAATCCTCTATGAATCATCTCTTGATAGAACTCATGAGCTCGAACTCTAGTCCAATAGAGATCTCTCTCGACTCGTTCGTTCTGCATACGAAGGAATATGTTGCTAAACCTTGCTTTTTCAAGTTCCTTCTTTAATTTTTTACACTCAACCTTATCTTCAGCATTACCAAGCTTATCAACCAGCTTTTCCATTGCAGTCGTTCCTTGCTCCACACTAGAACGCACTTCATTACCCAAATCCAAAATCAACTTACCATAATACTCGTCCTTTGCTTTTCCTTTCTTCTCGACCAATGCATGCGCCGTCTCGCGACCACACAGTCGTCTTGAAAGAGAAGCCATCCGACCAAAAAGAGAGTTAATGTCCCTCCTTATGAGACCAGGCAATAGACCATCACTGTCCTCACGAAGAAAAGGAGCAGTAGACGATTTACCTACCTTATAGACGCTAGCAGGAACAGTGTCATCCTCGTGCTTAATCGGGTTCTCAACCTCGATCACATCCTCGGGTTCTGACTCAGAAGCAGGCGACGAAGGGTTAAGAGGATCCACCTCTTCATAAGGATATGTCAACTCAGGCTCATTCTCATCTTCCTCAATGTCGACTTCCATATCATCTTCTTCTTGAGGATCTTCTTCTTCCTTAAATTCGTCTTCTTTCGGGTCCTCGTCTTCATCCACTAAGACAGGCTCGGGAACAACAGGAACATCACCGTGTTGATTCGGCTCAACAACGGGTACATCATCCACATGATCAGGAGGAATTACGTTCACCATGGTAATCTAGAGAATATCATACAATACTTACTTAATAGCGTATCACTCCTTATTATTATTGGAACACTATTATCAAAATAACAATTTGCATCAAAGTGCAACAAATAAAAATTCGCGATTCGTGACATTCTCGTTCCGCATATACCTCAATTATATTTCAAACATATATGATAATAGTTATCATATAATCACATGCCATTCTATGCATACAACACATGCATAAATTCACCAATACATAACATTTTATGCATCCAACACATGCATAAATATATCCGTACTTAACCAATACATATAACACATACGTAAACATACCTATACATAACAATCAATAAATTTACCTTTTCTTTCTATAGGTAACCAATGGCAACGAGGAGCCTCGGCGTGCGTATAGAAGCGTTATAGTTTAGGTTTTCAAAAAGACTCGACCTAGTTCTTTATAACCTTAGGCTCTTGATACCACTCTGTAACACCCTCATCCAACGTACATTGGATTGCATAGCGGAATTAGCAATTGGATGTTACTAAATACCAAGATAATAGAAAACGACCCAAATGAGACGTTTAACAAACATGTGTTCCATTATTTATCAGAGTTAAAATGCATTTAGGTCACCACAGAATCGCAACCACAACCATTACATCATTTGAAAAACTATTGTTTCAAATAAAGACATTATTTTAGACATCATAAGACATTATTTTTGAAAGACCGGAACACACAAGTAGTCTTTCGCCAAATCCATCACACGCACGACACCTCCACGCCATCGTTGCCTTCATCCTTGGTTACCTAGGATAGAACATGTTTAAAACGTCAACAACAATGTTGAGTGAAATTCATAGAGTTTAAAATAATTGATAAGCAATAATCTTTGAACACATAATTAGTTCTCGGGAAAATAAAGCAACGAATGCAATGTATAGCAACTTATTTTCTTTCACGCAATAAGCTCATGACATCGAACGTTAACAGTACATATGGCATTTCATATGTTAGTGTGCCCCAAAACAAGGTATTATTGTCATGTACCTACTACTTTGTAAATACAAAATGTCCGTTACAGGGTGCTCACCAACAGATTCAGACCCCGGACAGGGTTGTCAAACCCAATAGATCTATTTAATGCATTAACCTTCACCTCGCAAGGCAATTAACAGTTCATGAAATAAGGAACTTCGACAATAGCAACTTATGCGGAAACAATCTAGTAATCGTGTCCAACATACCATAAAATCATATGTGTTAGATTTTATAAAACAAACATGCATCCCCCTCGCGGGTTTTAAAACAATTAAAATATTTAAATGTGAGGCTATG
This sequence comes from Tanacetum coccineum, assembly GCA_026074375.1. NCBI lineage: Eukaryota > Viridiplantae > Streptophyta > Magnoliopsida > Asterales > Asteraceae > Tanacetum > Tanacetum coccineum. Next base: position 57,137 of record BQNB010024250.1, read on the forward strand.
AACTCACCTTAAGCAAAAGATCCAAATCAATCAAGTTAATCAAGCGCAAGTAACTTCACATCTTAACCGCAACCTATATAATACATATATAGCGGTACATGACTAAATGTATATTAAATCATATATTGCATACTTGTATATATATATATATATATATATATATATATATATATATATATATATATATATATATATATATATATATATA